>JARQOC010003542.1:0-15689 GCA_033576535.1 Allobates femoralis | reverse complement strand
AAATCGGATTCTCCCGGATTCTCCTGGATCCTCCCGGATCTGGGGCAATCAGGCGCTCACTACCATGGGAGTCTATGGGGCCGGATTGCCCTGATCCAGGAACAGGACACCGGCGGCTACACGCAGCTCTAATTTCAGGACCGTGGCTAGCTCCCTGCTATCCGCGATCTTGAAAGAACAGCAGCTGCGGCTGCAATTAGAGGGATCTGGCTGCACACCGGATCACAGGGCATATCTGCCCTCCAGTTCTGTGTTCAATTCCAGTCTGGGGCTGTCGGGTTTACACCGGACAGCTCTGGACCAGACCTGACCACAGTGTGAAGCCGCCCTCAGGGTCTTCGGATCATTGAAATCAATCTCAGATATCTGTGATAATTAGTTTGGCAGGTGAGCCCAATAAAAGGAAAACTGGGTGTTCCACAATATGAAGGAGGCCACAGTTTTCAAGTAAGGCTATGGTCACACTTGAGGGCTGGATGCAATTTTCCATACGATTTTCACACTTGGATTGTGTTTGAATCGCATGCAAAATCGCATCCATAGGATCTAATGGCAAAAACGCATGCCCCAATGATAAAAACGCATGGCTAAAGTGCCATGCGTTTTTTGGATGCTTTTTTGGCTCAGCACCAGATCTATGAGGGTGGGAGGCAGTTCACATCAAAACAGCAGCTCTGGGAGGCGATTCTGACATCATGCAAAGAAATACAAGCAGAAACTCTCCAGAAACTCACAATATCAATGGATGCAAGAACTGTGAAGGTAATATCAAAGAAGGGTTCTTATGTTACCATGTAACTTGGCCTGTTAGGATGTTTTGGAGTTAAATAGCTTTTTATTTCAGTGAATGTGACCTGTTAATGCTGCAAATTCAACAAATGAGCATTTTCAGTTCTTTCAAACATATCAAATGTTTAGAAACTCTCCTGTGCATAATAATGTGGAACAGGGCATTTAGAGGTTTTTTAATTTTGAAGATTATACTGTTATCATTGGGAGATTTCTACAATACAATGTGATGTATATTCTAGCGGGTGATGACTTTCATTACACTGACTGTCATCTGCACCGACCATTTAGAAAAATCAGAGAAAAAGAACATTTGCATAATAATTTGGAACATGGTGTATAAGAAATGAAATCACATTACTCCCATGATAATGACATCATAATACAAGCAATGACATAACAGTACAACTATAATAATGACATCACAGTACAAGCAATGACATCACAGTACACCCATAATAATGACATCACAATACACCCATAATAATGACATCACAGTACACCCATAATAATGACATCACAGTACAACCATAATAATGACATCACAGTACACCCATAATAATGACATCACAGTACACCCATAATAATGACATCACAATACAACCATAATAATGACATCACAGTACACCCATAATAATGGCATCACAGTACAACCATAATAATGACATCACAGTACACCCATAATAATGACATCACAGTACACCCATAATAATGACATCACAGTACAACCATAATAATGACATCACAGTACACCCATAATAATGACATCACAGTACACCCATAATAATGACATCACAGTACAACAAGTGACTTAACAGTACAATCATTGACATCATAGTACACCCATAATAATGACATCATATTAACCCTTAAAGATATGCCTCCCTCACCTTCCTCACCCCCTCCCTTGACTGTGGGGACCTGCGCATGTTGTACCTTTCCTCCCTTTGATTAGAGCACACACAGGGGTCTGCATTGGGCACATTTATAGGGTCTCTTTGTCCAGGTGAGGGTCCGCCCCAGCCTTTCCTTCATTTCTTTCCTTCTTTTTCCTCCTCTTTCCCAGATTCCGGGGTCGGGTGCCGCCTTCTCGCTGGCTCCACCACCGGGGCCCTGGCCGTCACCTGTGCTCAGCCGACCGATGTGGTGAAAGTGAGATTCCAGGCCGACATCAGAGTCATAGACGGTCACCGGAGATACAACGGCACCGTGGACGCCTACAAGACCATCGCCAAGGAGGAAGGGGTCCGCGGACTGTGGAAAGGTGAGACCTGAACATCAGTTTCTTGTATATCCATATAAAACCTCTGTCCCGAGATATGAATATCTATAGCACCAATATACCCTGCTTTACTCTGCAGCCTTCCATGATTTTCATGATCTTACGGGCCAAGGGGGCGCTACACCATTGTAAAATAAAATCAAACGCCATATATGGTATATATAGTACAGATCTGAATGGAGTATAACCACATATGAATTGTTTTTTCTATACAGGGACCATTCCCAACATCACCCGCAACGCCATTGTGAACTGCGCGGAACTGGTGACCTACGACCTGATCAAGGAAGCCATCCTCACCCGCCAGCTAATGACCGGTGAGGACCAGTCTACTGACATCACACCTGATAACCCGGGACAGGTTCAATTACCAGAATAGATGGCAGCACAATATACCGATATATAGCGATAAATAAAGAGATTAATTGCCGCGACACTGATCATGATGTAAATGAACAAGCATATGGCTATGTTCATGGCTATGTACAGCTAAGGTGGTATATATGACAATGAAACACAGTAAATGCTGCTAGAGAATATAAGGAAAAAAAGAGAGTCTTAGCTTCAACAATGGCCATTGGGGAAGAGCCCGGTAACTGCGACAAAGTGCTCTCTTCCTACCGGGTCCTAACGCACTGTTGCTTCATGCGGTATGTAGTTGCTAGTTTGAGATTTTTATGTCTGTGAGTTGCAATTAAAACCTGCTGGTATAGTGTGTCTGTGGACTGGGGCTACAGCAAGATGGAGTCAGGTCACAGCCACTGGGCTGGGGGAGGGGAAAGGGAGCTCGTCAGAAAAATTATACTATATATATCAATAAATGACGGCATCACCTGGACATGAAAAGGTGCTGGCAAAAAAATATACATGAATAAAGAGATTAATTGCCGCGACACTGATCATGGTGTAAATGAACAAGCATATGGCTATGTTCAAGGCTATGTACAGCTAAGGTGGTATATATGACAATGAAACACAGTAAATGCTGCTATAGAATATAAGGAAAAATAGCTGTACATAGCCTTAAACATAGCCATATGCTTGTTCATTTACACCATGATCAGTGTCGCGGCAATTAATCTCTTTATTCATGTATATTTTTTTGCCAGCACCTTTTCATATATTATCTCAAAAGTCCACCAACTGTAAATGCCTCACCTTACACAACACCACTTCAAAATCACCCAGAACTCCCTGTCAAGGGCTCTCAGATGAATAATGAGTACAATTTCTATTTTTAAGTGATCACTTTATTAGTCATTAATTATAATATTCCATAAAAAACATTAAAATAATTTTTACATAGAAGTTCCTGATAACATAATTGATTTATATCTGGGTCCAGGACTGGGACCACTAACATCAATAGTTCTACAATACAAATTACACGATAACCAGTGATATCAGGTATATAGGGGAATATTTTAACACCTCAGGCAGCGATGCACTCAAATATATATCTTGACACTGTTTCTTACAAATCCAGAGTGCCTGTGCACTGGCCCTATCCTCAATACCAGCCACAATTATGTGTGTACCCTGTGCACTACCAGTGCCTCTTCTAATCAGTGTTATACCGTGCACTGCTGCCCCTGTGCCTTCCCCTCAGGACGCCCTGAGGAAGGAGACGAAACGGCCGTAGGCGGTGGGGGAGCCAGGACTGCGATCACAACCTACATAACCAGGTATGAGACACTAGAGGGGAAGGCACAGGGGCAGCAGTGCACGGTATAACACTGATTAGAAGAGGCACTGGTAGTGCACAGGGTACACACATAATTGTGGCTGGTATTGAGGATAGGGCCAGTGCACAGGCACTCTGGATTTGTAAGAAACAGTGTCAAGATATATATTTGAGTGCATCGCTGCCTGAGGTGTTAAAATATTCCCCTATATACCTGATATCACTGGTTATCGTGTAATTTGTATTGTAGAACTATTGATGTTAGTGGTCCCAGTCCTGGACCCAGATATAAATCATTTATGTTATCAGGAACTTCTATGTAAAAATTATTTTAATGTTTTTTATGGAATATTATAATTAATGACTAATAAAGTGATCACTTAAAAATAGAAATTGTACTCATTATTCATCTGAGAGCCCTTGACAGGGAGTTCTGGGTGATTTTGAAGTGGTGTTGTGTAAGGTGAGGCATTTACAGTTGGTGGACTTTTGAGATAATATATGAAAAGGTGCTGGCAAAAAAATATACATGAATAAAGAGATTAATTGCCGCGACACTGATCATGGTGTAAATCAGGGGCGGGGAACCATTTTTCTGCCGAGGGCCATTTGGAAATTTCTACAATCCTTCCGGGGCCGTACAAAATTATCAACTTGAAAATCACCCGCTATATTTGGTTAAACAATCAACTCACCCCTACTGTGGTGGCTGGGGCTGCTTCTCTTTGGCGTGGGTGATATTGGTCTTGTTGCTTCGCAACTGCTTTTCCAGGTTTACTAGAGCACTAGACATCATAGGAGAGGCTGGGAGCATATACCTCACAGGGGAGGCTGAGGCTGGGGCATAGAGATCACTGGAGACATGGACTTAAAAGGCAGACAGTCTGCAAAACGCGTCTGCCAGCCCAAGCACTGTGGTCCCCAGGAATCTGCCAGAGGGCCGCAAAAAAGTCATCGAGGGCCGCATTCGGCCCTGAGGCCTGAGGTTCCCCACCCCTGGTGTAAATGAACAAGCATATGGCTATGTTTAAGGCTATGTACAGCTATTTTTCCTTATATTCTATAGCAGCATTTACTGTGTTTCATTGTCATATATACCACCTTAGCTGTACATAGTCTTAAACATAGCCATATGCTTGTTCATTTACACCATGATCAGTGTCGCGGCAATTAATCTCTTTATTCATGTATATTTTTTTGCCAGCACCTTTTCATGTCCAGGTGATGCCGTCATTTATTGATATATAGCGATAATCCAGAACAACTATCCCCGAGCACCTGAAAAGGTCACAATGTGTCCACAGCTAATCATTCAACTCACCACTAAGGGTCACATATTTATATATTGCTTATATATAGGAGCAGTATTATAATAGTTATAGTTTTGTATATAGCAGCAGTATTATAGTAGTTATATTCTTGTATATAGGAGCAGTATTATAGTAGTTATATTCTTGTATATAGGGGCAGTATTATAGTAGTTATATTCTTGTACATAGGAGCAGTATTATAGTAGTTATATTCTTGTATATAGGAGCAGTATTATAGTAGTTATATTCTTGTATATAGGGACAGTATTATAGTAGTTATATTCTTGTAGGGGCAGTATTATAGTAGTTATATTCTTGTATATAGGGGAAGTATTATAGTAGTTATATTCTTGTATATAGGGGCAGTATTATAGTAGTTATATTCTTGTATATAGGAGCAGTATTATAGTAGTTATATTCTTGTATATAGGAGCAGTATTATAGTAGTTATATTCTTGTACATAGGAGCAGTATTATAGTAGATATATTCTTATATGTAGGAGCAGTATTATAGTAGTTATATTCTTGTATATAGGAGCAGTATTATAGCAGTTATATTCTTGTATATAGGAGCAGTATTATAGTAGTTATATTCTTGTACATAGGAGCAGTATTATAGTAGTTATATTCTTGTACATAGGGGCAGTATTATAGTAGTTATATTCTTGTACATAGGGACAGTATTATAGTAGTTATATTCTTGTACATAGGAGCAGTATTATAGTAGTTATATTCTTGTACATAGGGACAGTATTATAGTAGTTATATTCTTGTACATAGGAGCAGTATTATAGTAGTTATATTCTTGTACATAGGGACAGTATTATAGTAGTTATATTCTTGTACATAGGAGCAGTATTATAGTAGTTATATTCTTGTATATAGGGGCAGTATTATAGTAGTTATATTCTTGTATATAGGGGCAGTATTATAGTAGTTATATTCTTGTATATAGAAGCAGTATTATAGTAGTTATATTCTTGTATATAGGGGGCAGTATTATAGTAGTTATATTCTTGTATATAGGGGCAGTATTATAGTAGTTATATTCTTATACATAGAGGCAGTATTATAGTAGTTATATTCTTGTACATAGGGGCAGTATTATAGTAGTTATATTCTTATATATAGGAGCAGTATTATAATAGTTATAGTTTTGTACATAGGAGCAGTATTATAGTAGTTATATTCTTGTATATAAGGGCAGTATTATAGTAGTTATATTCTTGTATATAGGGGCAGTATTATAGTAGTTATATTCTTGTATATAGGGGCAGTATTATAGTAGTTATATTCTTGTATATAGGAGCAGTATTATAGTAGCTATATTCTTGTACATAGGGGCAGTATTATAGTAGTTATATTCTTGTACATAGGGACAGTATTATAGTAGTTATATTCTTGTACATAGGAGCAGTATTATAGTAGTTATATTCTTGTATATAGGGGCAGTATTATAGTAGTTATATTCTTGTACATATGGGCAGTATTATAGTAGTTATATTCTTGTACATAGGAGCAGTATTATAGTAGTTATATTCTTGTATATAGGAGCAGTATTATAGTAGTTATATTCTTGTACATAGGGACAGTATTATAGTAGTTATATTCTTGTACATAGGAGCAGTATTATAGTAGTTATATTCTTGTATATAGGGGCAGTATTATAGTAGTTATATTCTTGTACATATGGGCAGTATTATAGTAGTTATATTCTTGTACATAGGAGCAGTATTATAGTAGTTATATTCTTGTATATAGGAGCAGTATTATAGTAGTTATATTCTTGTACATAGGAGCAGTATTATAGTAGTTATATTCTTGTACATATGGGCAGTATTATAGTAGTTATATTCTAGTACATAGGAGCAGTATTATAGTAGTTATATTCTTGTATATAGGAGCAGTATTAGAGTAGTTATATTCTTGTACATAGGGGCAGTATTATAGTAGTTATATTCTTGTACTTAGGAGCAGTATTATAGTAGTTATATTCTTGTATATAGGGGCAGTATTATAGTAGTTATATTCTTGTATATAAGGGCAGTATTATAGTAGTTATATTCTTGTACATAGGAGCAGTATTATAGTAGTTATATTCTTGTATATAGGGGCAGTATTATAGTAGTTATATTCTGTATATAGGAGCAGTATTATAGTAGTTCTATTCTTGTATATAGGAGCAGTATTATAGTAGTTATATTCTTGTACATAGGAGCAGTATTATAGTAGTTATATTCTTGTATATAGGAGCAGTATTATAGTAGTTATATTCTTGTATATAGGGGCAGTATTATAGTAGTTATATTCTTGTACATAGGAGCAGTATTATAGTAGTTATATTCTTGTACATAGGAGCAGTATTATAGTAGTTATATTCTTGTATATAGGAGCAGTATTATAGTAGTTATATTCTTGTACATAGGAGCAGTATTATAGTAGTTATATTCTTGTACATATGGGCAGTATTATAGTAGTTATATTCTTGTACATAGGAGCAGTATTATAGTAGTTATATTCTTGTATATAGGAGCAGTATTATAGTAGTTATATTCTTGTATATAGGAGCAGTATTATAGTAGTTATATTCTTGTACATATGGGCAGTATTATAGTAGTTATATTCTTGTACATAGGAGCAGTATTATAGTAGTTATATTCTTGTACATAGGAGCAGTATTATAGTAGTTATTTCTCCATTCGCCTTCCACGACAGCATTGGAGGATGTCGTCCACGCCCTATTGGGGGACAGGAACACAGAGAGGTTAAAAGCCCCTCCCCTTCCTCAGTACTCCAGTGTCTTCCAGTCCCCCTTGGGGCATGGAGAGGTTCCAGTGCTGTCAGGCCGGCAAAGGCAGCATTGGGGTGTACTTACAGCCGGGCCAGGGATGGACGTCGGGGGCGGCCTCCTCCTCCTTCTCGGGGCTCCCGTGGTGGGACCATCCGGCCTTCCTGCGTCCTACGGGGCAAAGCAGGCCGTGTATTGCAACGCCGGAGGCCTGTTCAGCTCTCCGGCGTCTCCCTCCTCCAGCTGCGGTCCCTGGAGCATGCATCAGAGGTGCCGTGGAGGTACTTCCGGTTTCGGGGGTGGCACTTCCGGTTCCGGGATGGCACTTCCTGTTTCGGGCGGCGGCTCCTGTAAGGGCTGTGGCAGGCTGGGCGCGGCTCCAGGGAACCCAGCAGGACTTTCGCGCGCTACTGCCCGCGGCCGGTGACCAGGAGGAGGGAGGGAACAGGTGTTCCTCGTTGGGGGCATGGTACTTCTGGATAAGTACCCGCCGGAAGCTACACCCAGGTAAGGCTGATCCCTGAAACATGGAGGGTGATAGGCTTCCACCTCTGCTTCTGCAGAGCCCAGCGTTCCCCCAGCTCATGTAAGTGTTTCTGGGGGTGGTCACAAGGGGTAGTTATTTAAGCCCTGCACTCACACTGGGACCCCCTTCTCTTCCCTTTTTGTCTATAGGGAGACGAGGGCCGTCTGTGAAAGGGAGCAATAATGTGGCTGCGGCACAAAATTTCCCTCTTCCTACAACAAGGTGTCGGCCATGACTGACAGGGTTGTCAGGATGGACTCCCCATCCTTGCTTGAGGAGCTCCAATCCATTTGGGAAGAGGTGCAGGCTTCTATCTCGGCACTGCAGGGTTTTTCTGCAGCTTCCGGGCCTTCCCCTCCGTAAGAGAGGAAGCTCCAGGATTGTGACTCTGTGGATCTCATGGAGGCTGGCCAGAGCTCAGCGTTAGAGGACGGCGAGGATATTGCCGCTGTTGCCTCTGTCCAGACACGAGAATCTGGACACTACTATTTTTCCACGGAGTCCATTGGTGCATTGGTGGACACTGTCCATTGTACCATGGGAGTAGAGGTGGTGGAATCCCCTTCTTCTGTGCAGGACTAAATGTTCAGAGACCTGAAGGCTAAGCGGCTCACCCCATCCGAGTGGATTGGAGGGTGATGACTTTGTCTGGGATGTCCCGAAGGTGGACTCATTCAGGCGGCCTGGCTGTTGCGGCCGGGATCCTGAGGACCAAGGGTCTCTCCCAGGCAGTGATCCGCACGCTTCAGCAGAGCAGGAAGCCTGTGACAAACGCTATTTACGGGAGGGCTGGAATCGGTTCCTGTCCTGGTGTGCTCCTTCCATCCCGACCATGCATCATCCTAATGTGGCCAGGGTAGCAATCAGCTGCTATTGTAAACCCATTGTGCTTGCCCTTGACACACTGTTAAGGCTAAGCAGCAGGAGCCTCAGTCACGGGCTGGATGGGAGACCTCATGAGAGACCCAATGGGAATCTCTATGGAAGTCTCTATAAAGTCAATGGGACTTCTAACATGAAGGTCTATGGCAGTATTCCATTTGGGAAGCTTAGCCTATAAGACCGCGTTGCCTTTTGAAGATTCCTCCCAGTTGAAGGACCCCCTCGTTCGTAAAATGGAGAGTGTCCTCAAAAAATCCTGGGAGGCGGCAGCTATGTCTTTAACGGTGTACATTTCCTCTACATGTGAGCAGGTCTCTCTTTAAATGGCTCACCCAGCTGGGAGAATTCATCCTGCAGGGTACTCCCAGGGAGGAGCTTTGGACTCCATTCCACTTCTGAGACGTGCTACGGGCTTCCTGGCCGATGCCTCTGCTGAGTCGTTCCGCGTTGGCGCCAGGTGCGCAGTGTTGGTTAACACAGCTCGCAGGGCAGTGTGGCTTACAAGGTGGAATGGGGAGGTCACGTCTAAGCTCCAGCTGTGTGGCCTCCCCTTGCAAAGGGCATTGGATGACATCCTGGAAAAGGTGTCAGACCGGAAAAGGTGTCTCCCGGAACAGGAGCCCTTTCGGAGGCAGTCCTTTTGGCCTGAGCGCAGCCAACCCTCCCAGTCTAAAGGGAAGGGTAAGTCTGGTCGCTGGGCATTCCAGTACGGGAACAAGACCCGTAATATCTTTCTCCCCCAGCAGCGGCATCACCAGCCGCCCCCTAAACAAGGTCTCCTTCCCCATTGCGGGGCGGCTCCTGCGGTTTCTGCCACAGTGGCAAGCAATCTCCTTGTGCCCTTGGATCCTCTCGACCATTTGGGAGGGTCTACGCTTGGAATTCGAGAGCCAGCCCCTCCGTGTCTTCGAGTCCTCTCCCTTCCTCAGGGAGACTCTCGCACGGTTTTTCTTGTCGGGTCTGCGACACCTGTTGGATTCGGGTGTGGGGTCCCCGGTTCCTCCTGGAGAGGAGGGCCAGGGGCACTACTCCAGGTTGTTGTGGACCTCCAGAACGCGTATTCTCAGGTCCCCATTCACCCGTCCCACAAGTGCTTTCTGCGATTCACGATCTCCGGGGCAGGCGGGACGGTCCATTCTCGGCTTAATGTGCTGCCCTTTGGGATTTCGTCGGCCCCAGAGGTTACCAAACTCATGGGGGAAGCGATCACATTCATCCAGACCCAGGGGATATGTATGCTTCCCTATTTAGTTGACATGTTGGTGGTGGCTCCTTCGGCAGTGCTTCTGCGCACAAAGGTCTCCAACACATTGGAGATTCTTCAGTCCCTGGGATAGGTACCCAATCTTCGGGATTCGGAACGGGTGCCTGCATCCCGACGTCAATTTTTGGAAGTCTTGCTGGCCTCCTCCAGACAGACCTCGTTCCTTCCTGCGGCATATCAGCTTTTGCGCCGCGTGAATCTGACCCGCTTCCGGGCAAGGGGGGTCGCCCTCCTTGCGGGAAGCAATGTCCCTGTTAGGGGCCATGATGGCCTGCATTCAGTCAGTAACATGGGCTCAGGCTCCCTCCTGACTACTCCGGGAACACATACTGAGTTCCTGGGACAGACGTCAGGATTCCTTAAACTCACGGGTCCGGACCCCGGGGCGGGTGGTAACCTCGCTTTCCTGGGGATGAATCCCAGACACCTTCCTGTGACCTCCGTTCCCACTGATGCCAGCGGTTCCGGTTGGGGCACGATGGTAGTTCGCACACCGTTCCAGGGGATTTGGAGTCGCTCAGTCAGTCGCCAGTCTTCAAACTTCTGGCATTGGAGGAAGCGCTTCTTGCTGCAGCTCACATTCTCCGGGGTCATCATGTCAAGGTCCTGTCAGACAACGTGACTACGGTTGCTTTCTTGCGGTACCAAGGCGGTACTCGTGGCTTACACTTGCAGGGGCTGGCAAGACTGTTCTTTTGTGGGCAGTAGCCATCTTCTCTCCTCCTCGGCAGTACATCTGAAGGGAATGGCCAATGTACAGGCAGATTCTTGAGCCGCACGGAGGTCCACCCAGGAGAATGGTGCTTCCATCCGGAAGTATTTCGCTCTCTTACGGACAGGTGGGGTGTCTTTTCGATCGACCTGTTCGCTTCGGGCTCGAATACAAAGGTGCCAACCTTTTTCTCCCTGACGCGGTTTGACCATCCTCGGGGGCTGGACGCTTTTGCCCATCCCTGGGACTTCCGGTTGGTGTATGCATTTCCTTCAATCCCGCCACTTCCCAAGACGTTGCAACGGATTCGGGCGGAGGGGGTGACACTATCCTGGTGGCTCCCTGGGGCCCAAACTGGCGTGGTACGACGCCATCCGAGACCTGGGCCTGGAGGGACCGATTATGTTAGCCCAGTCTCAACCTACTGTCCCAGGGTCCTCTGTTTCACCCGGGCCCTCAGTGGCCCAACTCTTGGATTTTTGCAGCGTAGCTTGGATTCGGGGCTTCGGCCGAGCACTCTTTAAGTCCAGAGGTCGGCACTTGGGGCGGTTTTTGCCCAGGATCTTGCTTCCCATCCATGGCTCAAGCAGTTTTTTACTTCTGCTTGGGGGTGGCGTCCCCGGATTCGGCCTTCTGTCCCTCCCTGGGATTTGATGCTTGTTCTCCAAGGGCTTGCTCGAAGTCCCTTTGCACCCTTGTCTGCTGCATCCCTTACGTCTCTCTCACAAGGTGGCGTTTTTTTTGGTGACCATCACTTCTGCTCCCAGAGTTGGAGAACTGCAGGCACTCTCTGTCTGGGCTCCGTGCCTCGTGGTGCCCGTTGTTCGCATTATGCTTCGGTTGCATTCATCTTTTCTTCTGAAAGTTGTCGGCTTTCCATCGGTCCCAGGATGTGGTTCTGCCTTCAATTTGTCATTCTCCTGCTAATGCGACTGAGGCCGTGTTTCACTCCTTGGATGTTCGTCGGACTGTCCTCCTCTATCTCCGAGAGTCTGCTTCCTGGAGGTTACATCAGAACCTGTTTGTTCGGCTTTTGGGAATAATACAGGGAAGAAAACTTCCCAGGCTACCATCACTTCCTGGATTAAGAAGGCAATCTGTGAGGTCTACGTCGCACCGGTCCTTGCTCCTCCGGTGGGGTTGAAGGCTCCTTCAACTCGGGCTGCTGCTACTCCCTGGACGGAGCAGGCTGGAGCTTCATCGGAGCTGATTTGCAGAGCGGCTACGTGGTAGCCTCTCCTCACTTTTTCTCGCCTCTATAGGTTAGATCTGTCCTTCAGTCGGGATCTGTCCTTTGGTAGGAGAGTCCTACAGGCAATAGTCCCACCCTGAGGAGTATCGGTGGTATTCCTCCAATGCTGTCGTGGAAGGCGAATGGAGAAAACTGAATTAGTCCTTACCGGTAATTCCTTTTCTTGGAGCCTTCCACGACAGCATCAGTTCCCCCCCTTGTTGGTGTTTGGTTTTGGTTTATATCAGATAATCCATGGCTAAGGGTGATCTTGGTAAACACTGGAGTACTGAGGAAGGGGAGGGGCTTTTAACCTCTCTGTGTTCCTGTCCCCCAATAGGGCGTGGACGACATCCTCCAATGCTGTCGTGGAAGGCTCCAAGAAAAGGAATTACCGGTAAGGACTAATTCAGTTATTCTTGTACATAGGGACAGTATTATAGTAGTTATATTCTTGTACATAGGGACAGTATTATAGTAGTTATATTCTTGTACATAGGGGCAGTATTATAGTAGTTATATTCTTGTATATAGGAGCAGTATTATAGTAGTTATATTCTTGTATATAGGGGCAGTATTATAGTAGTTATATTCTTGTACATATGGGCAGTATTATAGTAGTTATATTCTTGTACATAGGAGCAGTATTATAGTAGTTATATTCTTGTACATAGGAGCAGTATTATAGTAGTTATATTCTTGTGTAATAGGAGCAGTATTATAGTAGTTATATTCTTGTACATAGGAGCAGTATTATAGTAGTTATATTCTTGTATATAGGGCAGTATTATAGTAGTTATATTCTTGTACATAGGAGCAGTATTATAGTAGTTATATTCTTGTACATAGGAGCAGTATTATAGTAGTTATATTCTTGTACATAGGGAGCAGTATTATAGTAGTTATATTCTTGTATATAGGAGCAGTATTATAGTAGTTATATTCTTGTATATAGGGCAGTATTATAGTAGTTATATTCTTGTATATAGGAGCAGTATTATAGTAGTTATATTCTTGTACATAGGAGCAGTATTATAGTAGTTATATTCTTGTATATAGGAGCAGTATTATAGTAGTTATATTCTTGTATATAGGAGCAGTATTATAGTAGTTATATTCTTGTACATAGGGGCAGTATTATAGTAGTTATATTCTTGTATATAGGGCAGTATTATAGTAGTTATATTCTTGTAATAGGAGCAGTATTATAGTAGTTATATTCTTGTATATAGGGCAGTATTATAGTAGTTATATTCTTGTATATAGGGCAGTATTATAGTAGTTATATTCTTGTATATAGGAGCAGTATTATAGTAGTTATATTCTTGTATATAGGAGCAGTATTATAGTAGTTATATTCTTGTACATAGGAGCAGTATTATAGTAGTTATATTCTTGTATATAGGAGCAGTATTATAGTAGTTATATTCTTGTACATAGGAGCAGTATTATAGTAGTTATATTCTTGTTATAGGGCAGTATTATAGTAGTTATATTCTTGTATATAGGGGCAGTATTATAGTAGTTATATTCTTGTGATATAGGAGCAGTATTATAGTAGTTATATTCTTGTAATAGGAGCAGTATTATAGTAGTTATATTCTTGTATATAGGGCAGTATTATAGTAGTTATATTCTTGTATATAGGAGCAGTATATAGTTATATTGTAAGCTATATATTTATTCTTGTATATAGGGCAGTATTATAGTAGTTATATTCTTGTAATAGGAGCAGTATTATAGTAGTTATATTCTTGTACATAGGGCAGCAGTATTATAAGTAGTAATATATTCTTGTATATAGGGGCAGTATTATAGTAGTATATTCTTGTATATAGGGGCAGTATTATAGTAGTTATATTCTTGTACTATAGGGAGCAGTATTATAGTAGTTATATTCTTGTACTATAGGGCAGTATTATAGTAGTTATATTCTTGTAATAGGAGCAGTATTATAGTAGTTATATTCTTGTAATATAGGAGCAGTATTATAGTAGTTATATTCTTGTTATAGGGCAGTATTATAGTAGTTATATTCTTGTTATAGGGACAGTATTATAGTAGTATATTCTTGTACATAGGGACAGTATTATAGTAGTTATATTCTTGTACATAGGAGCAGTATTATAGTAGTTATATTCTGTACATAGGAGCATGTATTATAGTAGTTATATTCTTGTACATAGGAGAGTATTATAGTAGTTATATTCTTGTATATAGGAGCAGTATTATAGTAGTTATTTCTTGTATTAGGCAGTATTATAGTAGTTAGATATCTTGTATATAGGAGCAGTATTATAGTAGTTATATTCTTGTACATAGGGCAGTATGTATAGTAGTTATATTCTTGTACATAGGAGCAGTATTATAGTAGTTATATTCTTGTGACATATTATGGACGTCATGCAGTATTATAGTAGTTATATTCTTGTATATAGGGCAGTATTATAGTAGTTATATTCTTGTATATAGGGCAGTATTATAGTAGTTATATTTTTGTATAGGAGCAGTATTATAGTAGTTATATTCTTGTACATAGAGCAGTATTATAGTAGTTATATTCTTGTATATAGGAGCAGTATTATAGTAGTTATATTCTTGTATATAGGAGCAGTATTATAGTAGTTATATTCTTGTAATAGGGGCAGTATTATAGAAGTTATATTCATGAATATAGGGGCAGTATTATAGTAGTTATATTCTTGTATATAGGAGCAGTATTATAGTAGTTATATTCTTGTATATAGGGGCAGTATTATAGTAGTTATATTCTTGTATATAGGGGCAGTATTATAGTAGTCATATTCTTGTATATAGGGCAGTATTATAGTAGTTATATTCTTGTATATAGGAGCAGTATTATAGTAGTTATATTCTTGTACATAGGAGCAGTATTATAGTAGTTATATTTTGTAATAGGAGCGTATTATAGTAGTTATATTCTTGTACATAGGAGTAGTATTATAGTAGTTATATTCTTGTTCATAGGGACAGTATTATAGTAGTTATATTCTTGTACATAGGGACAGTATTATAGTAGTTATATTCTTGTACATAGGAGCAGTATTATAGTAGTTATTTTCTTGTACATAGGAGCAGTATTATAGTAGTTATATTCTTGTACATAGGGGCAGTATTATAGTAGTTATATTCTTGTATATAGGGGCAGTATTATAGTAGTTATATCTTGTATATGGCAGTATATAGTAGTTTATCTTGTA
>JARQOC010003541.1:0-15692 GCA_033576535.1 Allobates femoralis | reverse complement strand
TCGCAGTGGGGGGTGCCCAGAAAGCTTGGGCATCCCTGCGCTGCGGATTCCAGCCCCCAGCTGCTTAGCTGTACCTGGCTAGATATAGAAATTGCGCGGAGCCCCACGCATTTTTTTTTAAATTATTTCATGAAATTCATGAAATAATAAAAAAAAAAGGGCTCCCCTATATTCTTGTGTCTGGCCAGGTACAAATAGGCACCTGGGGGTTGGGGGCAGCCCGTCGCTGCCTGCTGGATCCGGCTGGTTCCAGAAATACGGCGAAGCCCATGTAATTTTGTTTTCTGAAAAATCAATAAAACAATCCTAAAAAAGGGACTGCATCTTTATTAACCCCTCGCCCATGGTCCAGGGGTTAATAAAGATGCAGTCCCTTTTATTTACATTGTTTTATGGATTTGTCAGAAAAAAAATTTCACGTGGGCTTTGCAGCGCAGGGATGCCCAAGCTTTCTGGGCACCCCCCGCTTCAAATTGCAGCCCGCAGCCGCCCCAGAAGATGGCGCGTTCATTTAAGCGCCATCCTCTGGCGCTGAACCCCGCTCTTCCAGCAGCCCTGGTGGCGGTGGCACGCTGGGTAATAAAGGGGTTAATACCAGCTTTGTTATACAAGCTGGTATTAAGCCCGAGATTCTTAATGTCAGTTTGACCCAGCCACTAAGAATCTCCAATAAAGGGTTAAAAAAACACAACACAGAGAAAATTTTTTATTTGAAATAAAAAAAAAAGCCATTAGGGACTCCATCTTTAATTAAAAAAATCCTCTTCTGTCCGACGCAGTCCAAAACGCGATGTCCTCTCTGCTACATTCCCTGTGCATAGATAAAGATGTCTAGGCACAGGGAATGAGCAGACTGAGAACAATCTCAGCACTGCTACATCATCTCTGTGAGCAGGCGGGCTCTAGGACCCTGGAGCTGCGGCAGCCTGCACAGAGAAGACAGCTGGACTCGGCTCGCAAAGTAACAGCAGTTACTTTGCGAGTTTCCCTGCTATCACTGGCACAGTAGCCGAGTCTAATGCAAGACAATGGCAATCCTAGTTTTGTCAGCGTTTGCCATTGATTTGCATTGGACTCGTGCGAGTAAACGCTGGGAAACTCGCAGAGTACCGAGTCCTGCGAGTCCCTTACTACTCGCCGAGTAACGAGTCCTAGCGAGTAGATTCGCCCATCCCTAGATATAATGTGTTTTTGTAGAATATACTTACAAGTAAACTATAGAGAAAGGACTATATTGTTAAACAGTTTAGAAGCCCTTTAATAAGTAAAACACAGTGTACAACTTTATTGTGAAATGTCTAAAACCATCATGACATCAAGTGGTTTTTAGCTTCCTGATTATAGTATGCCACGATCTCCACACTGCCTTGGTCCTTTACTAGGTCGTTGTAGGGATTATAAGTCTCGGTTGGCTCTGTGCACCTTCATTCCAGCTCACTTGATTAGAACTCTACTTAAGCAAGCTTGCTGCTCTATTCTGTGTCAATTGTACATTTGCCTTTGGAGGTGTAGGATTGATCTCTCTGTCATCTGAGCCAGACCCTGTCTGATTAGTTACATTACCTGAACTTGACTCTCTGCTGCTGACCCAATTCCTCTTTCTGCCTGTTCCTCTGTATTCTGTTTTCTCCATCTGGTTTCCTGACTTAAGTCTTGAATTGGACATCGCTTCTGGATATTCCTAGCTGTGACTGTGCCATGTCCTGGACCTGACCCCGGATTGTTTTGACCTCTCTTTACTACCAGTAAGTAGTAATATTATTATATTTACTTTCTATTCTTACAGTCTGTTTCCTGCACATCAGAGGTTAGTTATTACTATGGTGACTCGCGTCACATAATGCTTGGTTGGTGACTAAATAAAATGGTTAATATCTCTCAATAGTGTTCAGAATGTTAAGTACCTCAATTTATTTAGTCTATTTATGATCGATAATTTACTTACATTTCACGTCCATTTCCAGACATCTTAAACCCTCCAAATGGGCAATGAGGAGACACGGCACTATAGCAATTTATCCTGTAAAATAAAAGCAAAATATTTAGTATATGATTACTCAACATCATTTTCATTAAAAAGGAAAATGGTATTGATACGCCCAGACACCAGGGCAATGGGGTACTCGGAATTGGGCTGGTTGGTTCTTTTGGGGAATGTCACGTTTGCGTGACCCAGCTCCGTGACCCTGGCCGTGTCATACAAATGGGGGAAGTTTATAAGGGGAATTAATTTGTGACGCCACCCATGGTATTCGGCAGTAGGATGGCTGATACTGCAGTTCAGATCCACAGGGGTGGATGGTGACGCAGCAAGGATGTTACAACTCTCCACTGGTAGACCGAGGCCCCAGGGCAGTTATAAAGTCTATTTAATGATGGTAGTACAGGGAAAGTGATGCAGTAAATAAATCTGAGAACACAGCAGGTTGCAGTCTTCAAATTTTACTCACAGTTCTCACAGTTCTCCAGATTACAACAACCAGCCGAGTGTAGAGTTCTACAGTCTCTTAATTAGTTTGGGGCTGGTCCCCACTGTGACCTGGTCCCTCCACCCAACTACGGTCGGCATGGATTCGGATGCCATGGGTGGATCCCTCACTTCCCATGCCCCTAGACCCCTTCTCTGTCTCTGGAGTCCCTAACCGGCTCCTACGTCTCTGTTGTCCTGGGACAAGCTCATCTCTGCTCCAGTCCCCAGGACGTCCCTCTCCAACTCTCTACTCATTCACTGTCTCTAACTGACTAACTGACGTTCTCCTCACGTTCTCGCAAATTCCTGTACTTCTGGGCATCCTACCCTTATCTAATTCCTCACCCAAACCCTCTACCCCTCCAGCCTGATATGGGGCCTTCCCTCAATAGGGTCCACCCAAATCCCCTTGTATGGAGTGGTGTGGGTTGGGCGCGGGTGTGTGGGTACTGGGTAGTGCCCCCTCCTTACCCAAGAGTGGGGTACCACACCTCTTGCTGACGTGCAGTACCTCTCTGGCAACTGGACCCTCAGGGGCGCCATGGTATGTGCACAAATGCTATTTACCTGCTGAAGTAGGGTTAATCTGCAGGTAAACAGAATTATAATGCTGTCTGGCCGCTTTACTGTAAATATGAATACTGGGAGGAAGTTGACATATATCCTCATAGAAGCAGCTCACTTTCAGTCCTAGGAGAGCACACAGCATATACTGTGAGCAGCTGCAAACACTTGCCACCACAATAACTGACAGGCGCCTTGCCAAGATGTGCTGCAGAGTGAGCTGTCGATCAAACAGGCATGGAGGGATTATAATATGGTGAGCCATGACTGTAATTGCTCTGTGCACTCACCTATGAATGAAAATAAGCATTTACCCTGCAATTTGCATTTGAAACCTACCCAAATTTTACTGCGGCCGTCTAAATCTGGCTTAAAAGACATTGACTACTATATTAAATGTGGCACGGGAGTTTCTCAACTTCCTTAGTGAAGTGCAAATTTGCATATATGCATATATCTGAGAGGAGGGAAGTGGCTTACAATCTCCTCACCTACTTCGCTCTCTCCATAAGGTTGAGAGCAAGTTCCCAGACCTTGACTACTATATAAATCCATTTCAAATTTTTTTTTAGCTAGAGACAAGATCCATTGAGTTTTTGACACTATGCACATAAAAAATATTGGTGTACAGAAAAATAACATGGACATTGATTTTTATGGGCAGCCCACAGTGATATGGTTTTCGCAGAAAACTCTGCAAATAGTTCCCTTGATAACATTGGCTGATTTTTTTGGGTCCCAACAAAGTGGACTTCCATAATTACATCATCTCCAGGGAATTTGCACACAAAAAGAGTGATATTAAACACCATTTAAAGTTAATCTTTTTGAAAATGTATGAGTGGTGAGACAAAAACAGACTATATATGCTACCAGGGCAGTGGAGTCATAGTCATAGAGTCAGAGTCGGTGCCCATTTTGGGTGGAGTCTGAGTCAAATTCAGGAAAATTGAGGCGTTGGAGTTGGAGTCCAATATGTAACTTATTGACTTCACAGCCATGGATATGGAGTCAGAGTTGTGGAGTCAGTGTCCATTTTGGAGGAGTTGGAGTCAAATTCAGGGAGATTGAGAAGTCAGAGTCGGATGTTTGGCTTACCAACTACCACAGTCTTCCATACTACACATACATCCCTATAGAAAAATGCCTACTTGTCAATGGGTGCTTTTCACAATGTTAACAGTCCACAGACTCGGTACCCAGTATTAGGATTTAAAGGACCAATTTTTAGCATGGAAATCCACGGCGTAACATGCGTCAATCCATGAGTGGGTAATTTAAATTTCTGTCAATATAAATGAGCTATATTTCCACATAATACCATAGACTTCAGTTTTGTATTTAATCAGTTTGTGAAATTATCTAGGAATAGGTTGGCCATGGATCAGATGTCTGATATTGCCAGGTTTCAAAACCTTCCTTAATCGCCGTCTTCTCTGAAGTTCTGCCATACTGTATCATATGAAAGCCTTGATTTGTCTAGGGGTGAACACATCTCACTGTCCATTTCATTAAGAATATTTCTCTCTTCTACTTTAACATCAAACTCATTTATCAAAGCAGATATTTTACAGTAGTAACATTTCCTTTCCAAATTGGTATACCCTGTTTGATAAGGATTTGGCCCGAACATCAATGATTATCTTTAGAAAAAAGGAAAAATAGACTGGTACTTGAGCCTTTCTCTAGGAATCACTGAAAAAGACTATTTCTTGATAAATCTAACCTTTCCATCACTGAACACTTCACATACTACTCAATTGAAGATGCAACTACTGAATTGAGAAAGATTTTATTTGAAATGCATTGATAAACTACAATGTTAGAACCCTTAATTTGTGTTTCAAAAATGGAAATAATTTAAAATGTTACTAGGAACATACAGAAATTCTATGTGAGTACTTTTTTCTGAAAAAAGCTGTAAATCAAGAGTAAATCAAGATTTACCATATACACCATGTTCCAAATTATTATGCAAATTGGTTTTAAGTGTCATAGGGTTTTTTTTGTTAATGAAACCCATTGATGGTATTGTGTCTCAGGGTTCTTTGGATCACTGAAATTAATCTCAGATAGTTTGGCATGTGAGCCCAATAAAAGAAAAACTGGCTGTTCCACAATATTGAGCAGACCACAGTTTTCAAGTAACATGGGAAAGAAAACGGATCTCTCTGCTGCCGAAAAGCAACAAATAGTGCAATGCCTTGGACAAGGGATGAAAACATTAGATGTTGCATGAAAACTTAAACGTAATCATCGTATTGTGAAGAGATTTGTGGCTGATTCTGAGCACAGACGTGTTTGTGCAGATAAAGGCAGAATGAGGAAGATTTCTGCCAGGCAAGACTATCGGATTAAGAGGGTAGCTGCTAAAAAGGCTTTACAAACCAGCAAACAGATATTTGAAGCAGCTGCTGCCTCTGGAGTCCCTTGAACCTCAAGATACTGTAAAATATAAAAGGGTGGGGGACAAGAGGCGCAATAGTGCCCTATCACTAGTGACACTAATCGTAATGGAGTGGTGCTGAGAAGCCACTCACCTGATGCAGTTGTGATCCCCACAACTGGTTTGAAGGCGTTTAGGAAATATTATTCCAAGCTGCTGCAGGACCTCCACCGACCACTGAACAGTGGTTATAATCCAGAAAGATGATGGGAGTATAGGTGTATCACGGTCCGCGCTGCTCCAGGACTTAAAAAACTCACCAAAGAGTCAGTCAGATTTCCATCCTTTATTCTTTCTCCTCCTACGCGTTTCGGCACCTAGCCTGGCATCCCTGATGAAGGTGCCAGGCTAGGTGCCGAAACACGTAGGAGGAGAAAGAATAAAGGATGGAAATCTGACTGACTCTTTGGTGAGTTTTTTAAGCCCTGGAGCAGCGCGGACCGTGATACACCTATACTCCCATTATCTTTCTTGTACCTCAAGATGTAAGATCCTTCAAAGGCTTGCTATGGTGCATAAACCTACTATTTGGTCACCCCTAAACAGTGTTCACAAGCAGAAACGGTTGCAGTGGGCCCAGACATACATGAAGACTAATTTTCAAACAGTCTTGTTTACTGATGAGTGCCGAGCAATACTGGATGGTCCAGATGGATGGAGTAGTGGATGGTTGGTGGAAGGACACCATGTCCCAACAAGGCTGTGACGTCAGCAAGGAGGTGGAGGAGTCATGTTTTGGGCCGGAATCATTGCGAAACAGCTGGTAGGTCCCTTTAACGTTTCTGAAAGTGTGAAAGCGACCTCTGCAAAGTGTATAGAGTTTCTGACTGAGAACTTTCCTCTGTGGCGCCCCCTGGCTGGATGCCACAGGGAGGTGCTCCACGCCAAAAGAAAGGTGTAGTATCCCCATAGTCACAGGTAGAGGGGGATAACTACAGAGTCTGTCCACCGAACACAACTCACAGACACCCTAGCACAGGGGACTGTATTTCAGTAGGTCCCGGGGGGTGAAGCTTAGGAGAGCGGGAGACATGAGTGACAATTGACACACAAGTCAGTGAGAGGGTGACAGAGAGAGGAAACAGATGGATGCAGGGGACCCTGCTGTCTTGAGAAGAGGGCACCTTTAAGGAGAGAAGGTGACCCAGACAAGAAGGGGACACTCCAGGTCTGGTTGGAGCCGTCTGGAGTGCCCAGGTCACACCTGTATTCTGGAGCCGGGCGGTTTGATTTGGTTTACCCCAAACCATAAACCAGCACGTTGTGGGCCCTCATAAGGAAGCCACAACACCCACCAAGGAGCCTAACCACTGTCCCAAAGCTAGGTCCAAGACACCAAGAGGTAACAAAGACTTAAGGCAACAGACCTGGGGACCAGTAACCTGACTTTAGCGTGGGAGAGCAGAGAGCCATTATAAACAGAGATCAACAAAGATAATTGAGAGACACCTCTGACAGACTCTGTGGTGAACCCCAAAATCTGCGGCTACTATCCCAGCAAGCTAGACTGTATTGTGTACCTTATCCACCTGGTACTAGTAAAAAACTGTTTGAGCTGATTTGGTGTCCGGCCTCATTTAATCCATCGCCCGGGAGGCCTCTGCAGCACCACAGAGAGTGGGTACTACAACTCCCCTCATTTACCCCGCCACGCTGAGGAAAAGCTCCACCTGTGGGGAGCTGTACTACCTCTGCTGCACCACACCATCACCTCATCACTCGGCTGCCTCGCTGATAACCATTTGCCAGACACCACAGGTGGCGTCACGTATCATCCCCAAGCATCACCATCCCCATCAGCGATTGAGTGCCCAGGGCACAGAACCGGGACCCGACCAGCTGTGAACTCCACCGAAGCCACCATCCCGGTATCCGAGTAACCCCTTCCCGACTCACTTCCATGGTACAAAAAGCAAAAACGTGACTTTAGGAGCAAAATCATGACAATGCATTATCTTAAGCTTCAAAGAATACCTCTGTGTCAGTGGCTGCTATGGGCATAAAAAGAGATAAACTCATAGTATGGGCACCATCTTCCCCAGATCTCAACCCTATAGAGAACCTTTGGAGTACAATCAAGCAAAAGATCCATGAGGTTGGGAGGCAGTTCACATCAACACAGCACCTCTGGGAGGCTATTCTGACATCATGCAAATAAATACAAGCAGAAACTCTCTAGAAACCCACAAGTTCAATGGATGCTAGAATTGTGAAGGTGATATCAAAGTAGGGTTCCTATGTTAACATGTAACTTGGATTGTTAGGATGTTTTGGGAGTTAAATAGCTTTTTATTTCAGTGAATGTGACCTCCTAATGTTGCAAATTCAACAAATGAGCATTTTCAGTTCTTTCAAACATATCAAATATTTAGAAACTCTATTGTGCCTAATAATTTATAACAGTGCACTTAGAGTTTTTTTTTTTTTTTTAATTTTGAAGAATATACTGTTATCATTGTGAGGTCTCTTCAACAAAATTTGATGTATACAGGTGATGACTTTTATTACACTATTACACTGACTGTCATTTGCACCGACCATTTGGGAAAATCATAGCAAAAGAACATTTGCATAATAATTTGGAACATGGTGTAATAGTCTTTAGCAGTACCATGTGTCTTGCACTCCTACTACTTAAATACTTGAATCATATGGTGTCTTCTAATGTGGACTGGCAGTCAATCTTGATATATATGACTGTGAGATATCCATTATTGTCTCTTTCTGACTTCTGTTGCACAACAAAATGCTGTATGATTCAGACAGTCAGAGAATGGATCACATGGTAGAGTTGAACTGCCACTTTATGTAAGCACACAGTGACAGCTTTGTGATGCCAGATATTACAGACAGCTGACTGGCACTGGAAGAGGTGCGGGGTCCCATGTTGGCAGCCTGCACATTCATATCGCTGTGACCGATCAATATATCTGACAGACTGATCATACCATGATCATGCAGGAAAGTACTGAATATCAGAATCTCTCCATACGATCATCACAGGAGCTTGTGTGCGCTGCCCCTGGCTGACTAACCTATTAGACTCTGCAACTAATTGCGATTGCAGCATCTAAAAGGCTGCCTTTCCACCTCTATTGGCACCCAACTCTGTGACCATTCTTGACTGGCCCAGTCAGAGCCTTGACCTAAATCCAATTGAACATCTCTGCACAGACCTGAAAATGGCTGTCCACCAACATTCACCATCCAACCTGATGGAACTGGAAAGGATCTTCAAGGAAGAATGGCATAGAATCCCCCAAACCAGGGGTGAAAAACTTATTGCATCATTCCCAAGAAGACTCATGGATGTACTATCTCAAAATGGTGCTTCTACTCAATACTGAGAAAAGGGTCTGAAGTCTTATGATCATGTGAAATTTCAGTTTTTCTTTTTTAATTTACAAAAATTTCTACATTTCTGTTTTTTTTTAAGTCAAGATGAGGTGCAGAGTGTACATTAATGAGAAAAAAATGAACTTTTTTGAATTTACCAAATGGCTGCAATTGAACAAAGAGTGAAAAATGTAAATGGGTGTGAATACTTTCCATACCCACAGTATACGCTAAGTGACTAATTTTTCATATATTTCATTGGAAATATTTCAGAGTGCAGCTGATTTTTTGCTTGTTTTAATCTCCATGTGTATTTAGGATTTGCAGGTTAGTATAACTAAATGAGCAATCTGACAGTATAAATATATTAATAACTGAATCAGTACATAATATTTAACATACAAGATTTAGGAAAGACCAAAACAGTGTTTATTACTGTAAATATCATTTCATGAGGGAAGAGAAAAAAACGTTTTGGTACTGTGTTAGCCAGTTCAAAAAGTGTTGATTGTCCTCAGTGGGAGAAACACAATAATAATCTTGTAGCTATGATACCTTTTAATGGCTAATAAAAGTAAAATAAGTGATGTTACAAGGCAAGCTTTCGAGAATTCTCAGGTCCCTTCATCAGGCATGGTATGACAAAATATGTAAAGAAACAAATATATACATGCAGAACCAGGGCAGATGCCAGTTAAAATAAATGGACATTTCAATAAATAAACAAACAGAGTCTGGAGGTCTCAGCGTCACACAATTACAGACAAAAAAAAATCCATTTACCAGTAGCCAAACATTTTTGTGGTCAAGGACATAACATTGAACATATGAAAGTTGCAATATTGAGATGTCATTTCAAATCACAGAAATATCGAAGGGTCTGTGAATCCAACCGGATTAGAACTTTTGACTGTATCAAAACATGGCTAAACCTAGCTGACGGATTTATGGTTCATTATAACATCTCAAGAATGTTTTTCAGATACACTGAAGACACCAGGTTTACATATAAATTAGGGTCATTAAAACTTTCACATCACTAAGCCTGGCTGATTAAGGATCCTCTCCAGGCTTTGTTTTGTTTATTTACTTAAATGTCCATTTATTATACCTTGGGTCTGCTCTGGTTGTGCGTGTATATATTTGTGTTTCCTTAAATATTTTGTCATACCATGCCTGATGAAGAGACCTGAGAAGTCTCGAAAGCTTGTTTTGTAACATCACTTATTTTATTTTTGTTAGCCATTAAAAGGTATCACAACTACAAGATTATTATTTTGTTTTTCACACTCAGAGCATTCAACATGAGGCAAGAGAATAAGTTTGCTTCATGCAAGGTAATAAAAGTCAGCTAAATACAAAATTCTTGACCCAGATGACAGCCAGGACAATTAGAAATTCTCCACCATGTAATAAGAAGGGTGTAGGAGGATCATCAGTGGACTGATGAATGACACTGCGGACTAATATAAGACAGGAGGGGATAATTAGCTGCTATCACTGTACTTGAATGAAGGTTGAAAACTGCAGTGAGACCTAGTAATATCAATGATTAACCTCAGAGCAATCTGTTGGCAGCTTTAATCAACTCTTATGGCTCTGGGAAAATATGTGACCTTCTAACATCATCATCAAGTAAACAATTCAGATTTCTTCAGGTTGCCAGATCTCGGTAGAAGCCAAATAAAAGAAACAACTTCAATTATATTAACTCTTTTGACTTAACTTGGAGCAACTATTAGTCCAGCTACATTTTACGTATATGGACCATAATCTTCCGGACTGAACGTGGGGCCCTTGATCTGTACTAACAGTATATATGAGGCTGTTACTTCAGTCAGGAAATTAGGAAATGCAGACATGTGAAGCTGGCCTAACTTTCAACAACAGTGTAGCCCATTGTTAATTTCGACACCCTTTTCATTTCTACATCCATAGTTTCTCAATACAAGCAATGCATTATGATTTGTTATGATGATGTTATATTAATAAAAGATGAAGATTATGCAAAAAATAAGACATCAGTGTTTTAGGCAAGAGCTACACAGCTATTTTAATTAAGTGAATTCAGTTTACAGGATGTCGCTGTGTGTGACCTACATTTGAGTAATGTTTAGCTTGCAAAAAAGAAGACTGAAAGGAGACTTAATAGCTGCCTACTAATATCTCAAGGGAGAGCTATATTCTTTATTTGCACAAGGAAAGACTAGAAGCAATGGGATAATGTTAAATGGGAGGAGACACAGATTAGATATTAGAAAAAAAACCTTTTGACAGTGAAGGGTGATAAACGAGTGGAACAGACTATCACGAGAGATGAATCCTGCATTGAGCTGGGGGCTGGACCAGATGACCCAGGAGGCCCATTCCAACTCTACCATTCTATGATTTCATGATTCTATACAACCTACTGCCTGTAGGACACATGGCTTTGCTCTTTAGACTTGAGTGTAAGACACATTCAATTATTACTCCCATATGAGATGCCTGCAATTTGACTGTTTTTTAATAGCCAAATTAAAGCAAGGTTGGTTTAATCAAATTCTTGGTATTGTGTAGCACATGTCACCATACAGCCCTAAACGTACTATCAAAGTTCAAATCTCTTGGCTGCTTAAAACTTATAAATTCTCAAGACTCATGGAAAATATTTAACCAGATTAACTATTAAACAAGCAAGATAGCTATAAATCATAATGTCAAATGAAGCTACAAAAAATAGTATATGCAAAGCTGTCAGTGCATCTATTTACAATATATTTACAGTAGGCACAAATCATCCTACAATAAAAATCTAAAACTTGTCTTTTTAATTGTGTTCTCCACAATGTAACAAATCTGCAGCATCTTTTTTAACCAATTTACATTGTGTTATTCCTTCTTGATAATTAGAAATAAACTGACAACTGGGTGTTACCAATAGGGGTGTGTCCAAACACAATCTAAGGGCTCATGCAGACGACCATAATTTCAGTCTAAGTGAAATCCCATGCTTAGTTGGACCAATGTCATTCATTAAAGCCATGCACAACTCCAGTGTTTTTCTTGGACCATGTGGTCCAGGAAAAAAACCTCACAGAATATATGATTCTGATGGCACTCAGTCTATGGGTTCATGAAAAAAATTGGATAGCACTTGGATTACATCTGATTTTTCCAGACTGGCAGAATGGAGAACATGAAGATTTTTTTTTTTATTATTCTCCACATATAAGTGAAGCGACCGGTGGTAAGGCCGCGGGTGTGTGTGTATGATCTTTCTCAACAGAATCCCCATACTCAGGTTTAACCGATAATAACATTTCTTTACTGTAAAACATATTTATCTCACAGTCAACCGAACTATATGTGCACTTGTATATATTAGAGTCTCTGAATCTTCACTTCTTCCGGGTACGCAGCAAGAAAAGAAAACACAACAATGAAGATATCTTTCCCTAACTTTCCCTAAAATCACGTACCAGTCTTATCACAGAAGAAGATGTCGCTCCCACGTAGCAGGCCTGGGGATCTCCTCACTCTTCTTTGGTCTCCTTCTGCAGGTAACAGTCTGTCTCTCCCAGTCTCAGGGCACACAGATCAGGAGAAGGGAGATCACAGCAGCACAAATGGCTCCCTTATGTCGGTCACGGCCCCAGCACTTGCACTCTGGGTGCTCGGCGGGCAAGGTTTTGCAGAGCGGCCAGAGTCACAGCACCAAAGTCCAGTGGCCCAGGATCAGTCACAGGGGCTTCTGCGGGGTGATTTTTCCGGCAAGGTGTTGCAAAGTAGCCCTCTTTCAACAGACATCCACAAGCAGATGTTCTCTTGTTCAACTCTGTGTCTGTACTGATCTCCCGCCCTCTCTCCTCCTCAGCACATGGCTGTTGAGGGAGGGGAGCAGCAATCAATGCTGTTTTTTTTTTTCCTCTCTGCAGTCATTTCAGCAATTGTCCACAAGGGGGCAGTGGCGGACTGTGCACAGCTCATTTCAATTTCAATAATACAATCTGAATTGTACACCTCATTACATACCCCCCCACTTAAAGGTTGACAGTCCCTGTCAACAACCATCGGCTCTAGGGCAGTGATGGCCGTTGATATCACAGGGATTGATCTCCGGCGGAGTAGGGACCTCTGTTGGGGGAAACCGTCATCCCCCCGTTCACCTTCGCTCCCTTGTTCAGGGCTCACATTATCTCCAATAAACTCAGTCACATTTTCTACCCGGGGAGAGTAGGATCGCCGGCGGTAGCGGCGCCGGTTGGGGGCAAATCTGCTTCCTTTAACGGGAACACCCCCGGGACCGGTGACGTCGGCGGCCTCTGTACCCTTCTCTCCCTTCACAACATCAAACTGTACCACCTCCCCATCACCAACGCTGCGGAGGCACTTACGAGGATTGTTACACTTTATGGCAGTCTGATGTACAAACACGTCATCCTTTGTGTCATTCCTGTTGATGAAGCCATACCCATCGCGGACATTAAACCACTTCACCGTCCCCTGGACCCGAGTGGCCAGGACTTGCTTATCGGTCTGGCTCTGTCTCTTCACACCCTTTTCCCTGATCTCCCCTGCCGAGCGAACCGCTTTGGCGGGGGCGTCTAGTTTAAAGGTGGCTGCTGTTGTGGGGCATGGCTTGCTGGTTCTAGTATATCGGACCATGGGTGGAGGATGCGGACAACGGTTTGCCCTATGGCGGGGGTCGCCGCATGTCCAGCACCTTCCCATAGGCCGACTGGGTTGCTGTCTCGCTTGCCTGTCCGCCTGTTGGTCTAGCATGAGCTGCAGCTGTAGTATCTGTTTCTGCAACTCTGCTACTATCTGCTTCAATTCTTCCGTGTCACTGCTCGGACTGCTGGCACCGGATATGGACCTGCAGGCCGTAGTATAAGTCTGGTTATAAGCTACTACCGGGAGGAGATTCTGTTGATCACACATCCTGCCGACTACGCCAGATGAAGCGACCGGTGGTAAGGCCGCGGGTGTGTGTGTATGATCTTTCTCAACAGAATCCCCATACTCAGGTTTAACCGATAATAACATTTCTTTACTGTAAAACATATTTATCTCACAGTCAACCGAACTATATGTGCACTTGTATATATTAGAGTCTCTGAATCTTCACTTCTTCCGGGTACGCAGCAAGAAAAGAAAACACAACAATGAAGGTATCTTTCCCTAACTTTCCCTAAAATCACATACCAGTCTTATCACAGAAGAAGATGTCGCTCCCACGTAGCAGGCCTGGGGATCTCCTCACTCTTCTTTGGTCTCCTTCTGCAGGTAACAGTCTGTCTCTCCCAGTCTCAGGGCACACAGATCAGGAGAAGGGAGATCACAGCAGCACAAATGGCTCCCTTATGTCGGTCACGGCCCCAGCACTTGCACTCTGGGTGCTCGGCGGGCAAGGTTTTGCAGAGCGGCCAGAGTCACAGCACCAAAGTCCAGTGGCCCAGGATCAGTCACAGGGGCTTCTGCGGGGTGATTTTTCCGGCAAGGTGTTGCAAAGTAGCCCTCTTTCAACAGACATCCACAAGCAGATGTTCTCTTGTTCAACTCTGTGTCTGTACTGATCTCCCACCCTCTCTCCTCCTCAGCACATGGCTGTTGAGGGAGGGGAGCAGCAATCAATGCTGTTTTTTTTTTTCCTCTCTGCAGTCATTTCAGCAATTGTCCACAAGGGGGCAGTGGCGGACTGTGCACAGCTCATTTCAATTTCAATAATACAATCTGAATTGTACACCTCATTACATAAGAAAAACTGATCTCATTCTGATCAAACTCCAATCAGAGTCTCATTGATATAATCAGATCATTTTTCTTGCATGGAGAAAATACATTTGAGTGAACCTAACCTTACACTGTCTAATCAATCTTAATTTTAAATAAAAGTACCGTATATACTCGTGTATAAGCCGAGTTTTTCAGCCCAAAATTTGGGCTGAAAAGTCTCCCCCTCGGCTTATACACGAGTCAATACGGTAGTCGGGGCTAGGGAGGCTGGAGGAGGCGGGGGGAGGCTGCTGTATGAGCGGCCCCGTCACGTGGGGCCGCTCATTATATATGCACTGCTTCCCCCTGTCAATCAGCGGCAGGGGGAAGCAGTGCATATGCCCCCAAATGCTGACACTCACCCCCCCTTGCAAGGGCCCCCCCCCGGGCGCTTATATTACCATCCCGGTCTTCTGATCCGCGGTGTTGCGTCCTCGGTGCTCCGTCCTGCTACATCTGGGATCTCCAGCCGTCGCGCGATGACGTCATCGTGCGACGGCCGGGGATCCCGGATGTAGCAGGACGGGAGCTGCGAGGACGCAGCACCGAGGAACAGCGCGGATCAGAAGACCGGGATGGTAAGAGAATCTCCCGGGGGGGGGGGGCCCTTGCAAGGGGGGGTGAGTGCCAGCATTTGGGGCTGCAGGTTACCCCCAGGGGGCTGCTGGGTACCCCATGGGGGCTGCTGGGTACCCCCAGGGGGCTGCTGGGTACCCCCAGGGGGCTGCTGGGTACCCCCAGGGGGCTGCTGGGTACCCCATGGGGGCTGCTGGGTACCCCCAGGGGGCTGCTGGATACCCCCTGGGGCTGCTGGGTACCCCCAGGGGGCTGCTGGATACCCCCTGGGGGCTGCTGGGTACCCCCTGGGGGCTGCTGGGTACCCCCAGGGGGCTGCTGGATACCCCCAGGGGGCTGCTGGGTACCCCCTGGGGGCTGCTGGGTACCCCCAGGGGGCTGCTGGATACCCCCTGGGGCTGCTGTATAGCCCCTGGGGCTGCTGTATAGCCCTTGGGGCTGCTGTATACCCCCTGGGGCTGCTGTATTACCGCTGGGGCTGCTGTATTACCGCTGGGGCTGCTGTATAGCCCCTGGGGCTGCTGTATACCCCCTGGGGCTGCT
>JARQOC010003540.1:0-15693 GCA_033576535.1 Allobates femoralis | reverse complement strand
TTTTATCAACCCCAGTTCTTAAAAAACCCCCCTTTTTTTTCAAATTTGAACGCAATGGGCAAATAAAAAATAAAGTCTTGTACAGGTCTTCAAATTGAGGTAATTTCATTGGCAATGAAGACACGCTTGTACATAGTTAGTCTTTTTGTTGTACATCAGATAAAAAAAACTCAGAGAATAAAGAAAAGAAGACAAAAGGAAAAATCAAAGCCTTCAAAAATGTGTACGGGAAAGAAGGGAATGAAATCAATCCCCTGGAGGTAAGAAAATAAACAAAATCCATTTTTAAACAAATACATTGGCTGGGGCCACATTTGGGGACCCTGCATCCGTTAATGGAACCCCCAGTTTTTGTTCCTTTGTAAATTTTTTTGGGGGGGGGCTTTTTTTTGGGGGCCCCTCGCATTAAACCATGGTTAAATGCTTGGTTTTTTTTTTTTTTTTTTATATGTACCATGCATTAAGCATGGTTTTCCCCTTTTTAGACCCCATTTACAAAAAAAAATGCTTTTTTGAAAATGCAACAAAAACTTTGCAGACCCTTTTTTGAAACGGATTCTAAAAAAAGCAAAGATTAAAAACGGATTGCACTTTTGCACACTTTTGCAATGCGTTTTTTGCATTGGAGTCTATGGATGCTTAACACTGCGTTTTTTCCAACATTCAAAATGAAAAAACTGGATCCCGAACGGATTGCAGATGCAAGTGTGGCCCCCCCCGGCTTTTTTAGACATGTCACCGAAGCAAGGATCACCAAACTACGCATCATAATTTGGCAATCATACGAAAAGAAGGAATGACCGGAAAAAATGACAAATGGTTCAAGGAAGAATAGAAGGAGCTTTTGGGGGACAAATGGAAGATGGGGAAAACCTTTTGGCGTAATACCCGGGGGGCTCAAATCCGGGCTCGAGGGCCCACACAGTGCAGGTTTTCAGGATTTCCATAGGATTTGACAATTGGTAATCAAATGACCGACTGTAAAATTCTAAGGAAATCCTGAAAACCTGGATGGTGCGGCCCTCTAGGCCTGGGGGGTTGAGACCCCCTGGCGTTTTTTTTACAATCAAAAAATGGGGGAATAAAACCTGAATGCCCCTTTGGTTTCCCAATGTGTTTCTACGATCATTCACCATCAAGTTGCAACGACTAACATCGGCTAAAGGTGTTAGAAAAAAAAAGGGGAAAAAATTTTTTCATAATGTGTACTAAATAAAAAATTTTTAAAAAAAAAAATTTTTTTGTTAAAAAAAAAGGGGGTGTTTTTGTGTAGCCCCGAAAAAAAAGAAGAAAGAAGAAGTACAAAGAAGAGATGTGGAATTTTTTGGAAAACATGTTTTTTAACCCCAGGGTTTTTTTGAAAACAAGCAACAAGAGCGTTTTTGAAAAAAGGAAAAAAAAGGGGGGAAAGGAAAAAACAGGGTTATGTTATAAAAAAAAAAAACCAAACCTGTAAAACATTTTTTTGTATTCTTTTTAAAACCCCCAAAAAAAAAAAATTTTCAAAATAAAAAAAACTTTTTTGAAAAACAAAAAAAAAATTAAAGAAGATTCCCCTTTCGCCACCGGGGACCCTTATCAGAAGGGCCCCATCTAACAAATTTAAAACCTGATCCTTTATAATATCCTCAGGGGTGCGGGTGAAGCAGGGCCCAGAAAAAAACCCAATACTTATTTCTTTATTCATATTGGAATGCAAAGGACAATTTATTCTTTTTATTATAATTTTAAAAGCCGAAGGCCACTTCGGAAAACCCGAAGGGGTTTTATTCCGTGAGGGCCTCCGGACCTTTTGCTGCTGACGCACCGGGTCCCCGGGGGTTACCGGCCGACGGGGGGGGGGGGAGCCTCAGGGGGAAAAAGGGGGGGGGGGGGGGGGGAGGAACCGTTCGCTTTGGGGAAGTTCCCGTTTTTTTCCCCGGGGTCCTGCACCCCCCCCCCCCCCCCTGGCTCCTGCGGGGCCCCCCTGACATGGTTCCCCCCCCCCGCGGCCGCTGGGGGGGGCCCCCCCCCCGGCCCGGGCGGCCCCCCTGGGGGCCCCGCTCCCGGCCCCTCCGGGCGAGCCCCCCCGGGGGGGGGGGTCCGGGGACCCCCACCCGGGGGGGGGCCCTCCTGACCCCCCGGGCGGCCCCTCCGCGGTCCCCCCCCCCCCCCCACGCATGCTCCTGCGGGCCCCCCCCCCCCCCCGCGGCTCCTGCCCCCCCCCCGGGCCCCCTTGGGCGGGCCCCCCGGCGAGCATATGCCCCCCTGCCCGGCCCCTGGGGGCTCTTGCCGTGCTCCTGCCCCCCGCGGCTCCTGCGGCCCTCCCCCCGCTGTCCTGCCCCCCCCCCGGCTCCTGGGCCCCCTCGGGGTGTTCTGGCTGTCCTGCCCCCCGCGGCTCCAGGGGCCCCCCGCGGGTTTTTCCTGGCGGCTCCTGCGGCCCCCCCCCGGGTCGCCTTGCCCCCCCGGCACCCGCGGCTCCCCCTCCCCCTGCTTGCTTCTTTAAAAAAAAAAAAAACCTCGAGAGGATACTCACCCGCCCGCCGGCCCCTCCATTTCGTCCTCTAGCCCCTGGTTGGGACCGGGTTTTTCCCGGGGGAAAACCGATCCCCCTGATTGTTTCCCCCGGCAACCAAGGTCCTGAACCCGGCCACGGGAGTTCTTCAAAATCCATCCTGCACCTCCCCTCCCAACCACCACCCTGCCCCTCCCCCCCAGTTCCCTCCCTGCCCACCCCTCCCGCTCCATGAAACCCCCCCGCCAACCTCCTGCCCCCCCCCCACTAGCTCCACCCTCCCCCTGCCCCACTTCCCCCCCGTCGTGAGCTGCCCACTTCGCCCACGCCACTGCGCTGCCCCTCTCCCCCGGGCCCCTGCTGCAACTCTGCCCACACCGCTGCGGGGGCCCACTTGCCCCCCCATGCGCTGCCCATTGCCCTCGCCGCTGCGCTGACCACTCTGCCCCGCCGCTGACCACTCTGCCGCGCGCTGCGCTGCCCACTCTGCCGCGCCGTGCGTGACCACTCTGCCAAGCGCCCTGCTGCCCACTGCCCACCGCGCTCATGCTGCCCAATTGAGCGACCCCGCTCCTGCTAACCAGGAGCGCCCCCCGGCTCGCTGCTAACCACGAGCCCCCCGCGCTCGCTGTCCATGAGCCACCCGTCGCTGCAAAACCACTGAGCACCCCCTCTGGTACCACTGAGCCCCCCCGCTCACTGGTAACCAATGAGCACCCCGCCCCTGGAAACCAAATGACCCCACCCCGCTCACTGTACCCATGAGCCCCCCCGCTCATGTACCCCTGAGCCACCCCGCTCACTGTACCCCACTGGCACCCCCCTCATGCTACCCATAGCCCCCCCGCTCATGCTAACCATGAGCCCCCGCTCATGCTAACCACTGAGACCCGCTCCTGTAACCACTGACCCCCCGCCCCTGCAAACCACTGAGCCACCCCGTCATGTAACCACGAGCCCCCCGCTCACTGAAACCCCACTGAGCCACCCCCGCTCACTGCTAACCACTGAGCCACCCCGTCACTGCTAACCCTGACCCCACCCCGTCATGTAACCACTGGCCACCCGCAAATGTAACCATGACCCCAACCCCGCTCCTGCTAACCCATGAGCCCCCGCGCTCACTGCAAACCACTGGGCCCACCCCGCCCTGCAACCCATGACCCACCCCGTATGAAAAACCACTGAGCCACCCCGCTCACTGCTAACCACTGAGCCACCGCGCTCCTGTAACCACGAGCCACCGCGCTCCCTGCTAACCACTGAGCCCCCGCGCTCCTTGCTAACCACTGACCCACCGGCGCTCACGGAACCACGAGCCACCGCGCTCTGCTAACCACGGGCCCACCGGCTCCTGCTAACCCACGGGCCCACCCGCCCCCCTGAAAACCACTGGCCCCCGCGTAAATGTCCCCACTGAGCCCCCGCGCTCACTGCAAAACCATGACCCACCGCGCTCACTGCTAAACCCTGCCCCACCGCGCTCCTGCTAACCATGAGCCCCGCGCTCACTGCTAACCATGACCCCACCCCGCTTCATGTAAACCCCTGACCACCGCGCTCATGCTAACCATGAGCCAAACGCGCTAAATGCAAAACCACTGAAAAACCCCCGCAAAACTGAAACCCACTCACACTCACCCACGGGCACTCACGTAACCAGAGCCCCGCCTCATTGCTAAACTGGCCCCGCGTCACTGCTAACCACTGAGCCACCCCCTCATGCAAACCCTGGAAACCCGGTCACTGCTAACCACTGAGCCCCCGCGTCATGCTAACCATGACCCACCGCGCTCACTGCTAACCATGACCCACCGCGCTCATGCTAACCACTGAGCCCCCCCCGTCATGAACCCACTGAGCCACCCCCCCATGCTACCACTGGCCGCGTGCTCATGCAAACCCACTGAGCCAGCACGTCATGCTACCACTGAGCCCGGTGCCCCTGCTAACAAGAGCCACGTGCTCACTGCTAACCACTGAGCCAGCGCCCCTCCTGCTAACCACTGAGCCAGCGCGCTCACTGCTAACCACGAGCCACCCGCTCACTGCTAACCACTGAGCCACCGCGCTCACTGCTAACCACTGAGCCCCCGGCTCATGCTAACCTAAACAACCCCCGCTAACTGTAACCAAAATAACACTAGCCCCGCACTCCTGAACCCACGAGCCACCGCGTCACTGCTAACCACTGAGCCACGCGCTCACTGCTAACCCTGAGCCCCCCGTCACTGCTAACCACTGGCCACCCCGTTCACTCTAACCATGAGCCACCCCGCTCCTGCTAACCATGAGCCCCCGGCTCATGCTCCCCCACTGGCCACCGCGCTCGGCAAACCACTGGCCCCCCCCGCTCATGCTAACCACTGACCCACCCCGCTCCTGTAACCACTGAGCCAGGGTGTCACTGCTAACACTGAGCCACGCGCTCACTGCTAACCATGAGCCAGGTGCCATGCTAACCACTGAGCCAGGTGCCACTGCAAACCCATGAGCCAGCGCGCTCACTGCTAACCGGGCCCCCAGCCCCTCACTGTAACCACTGGCCAGCGGTTCACTGCTAACACTGAGACACTGAATCACACAATTAATTTCACCGCACTCCCCTAATATTAGTAAATAAACATATATTGATTCTAACTACCCGTTCTTTGAATCGGGCCGCCTCTAGTATGTAATATTTTCTAAACAAATTGAAAACAGCCCCCACAACACATGGGAACAGACTGTGAGTTTGGGTTTTTTAGTTGTGTAAAAATCAGCCTAAAGACATTGAAAAGAGTGAAGGGGTAAAAAGGGTTCAAGGTATTGTTAGCCTTAAAAAGACATTATCGGGGGCAAAGATGGGAGGGGATCCCAATTCAAAATTTAAACTCATGTGTTTCATCACTCCTGGGCTTTTGATTGGCTGCAGTAGTTAGGTGCTGACAGAGGAATCAGCCCCTTCCCCTTACTTGTATTTCCCTTCCCGCTGGCCAAAACGGCCTAGGGGCCCTGTGACAGCAGAACAGTGACATTGACAGCCCACGGCCCGTGGGGACTTGGAATTGTTGGGATTCTTTGGGGGGCCCGGAAAAATAACCCGGTTCCGTGGCCCTGGTTGTTTCATAAAAGGGGGGGTTAGTTGACTGGGAAATAAATTTTGTGATGCCACTCTGGGTTTCAGCTTTGGGATGGGGGGCCGACACGCAGTACAGACCCTCTGGGACTATTTGTAATGCAGCTCAGGTGGTTTCTCTCTCCGGGTGGCAGAGGATCTGGGCAGTTTTTTAAAGTTGGTGTAGGGGCAAGGCATCGTAAATGACTTTGGGGGACCCCTGTTGCTGTCTTTTTTTTATCAAGTTTAGTACACCTTCAGGTAGTTTTGCGGTCCACGAATGCGTGTTCTCCGGGTTCGGACTCCAGTCAACTTCGGGAAATTCGGTGAAAACTTTTACCCGTACCCCTTTCTTGGATTCCTCTCTCTGGTCGACACTTGTGTGGCTCTTGCCCTTCCGCCCCGTGCCTCACATTTAGTTTCCGATCCAGTTGGCCCCGGGTCTTGCCCGGGCGACTTTCCTCCTTTAGTCCACTTGACCCTATGTGGCTACTTTTCCAGCAAATTAATGTGGTGTTGGACGTGGCACATGAAAGATACCTCATTCCCCGGTTTACTGGGTAAAATCCTTCTGTCATTCCAACTAATTGGGGCCCGGGGCCCCTTCTGCAGCCCGATCCCTCCAACTGACTCCGATCAAGGTCAACGTGGATACAAGGGCGCCAGGGGGTGGATCACTCACATCCGTGCCCCTGGGACCCCTTCTCAGTCTCTGGAGCCTCACTGACTCCTTGTCTGTCTGCTCCTTCTTCCTGCCTGGGATGAGCTCCTCCTGCGCAGTTCACAGGACCTCGGTCACCCCACATCTGCCCATCACCGGGTCTCCTCCGTTCTCCCTGACTCCTTTCTACTTCCTGGGTTCCCCTCACAACTTTCTCCTCCCACACCCTTAAACCTGTTCCCCTTCCAGCCTGTGATGGGACCCTCCCTGAACAGGGTCCCCTAAAACCCAGGAACTGGGTGGTAATGTGTCTGGTGTGGGTATCTGGGTGCTGGGGTGTATCCCCTCCTTACCGGGTGGTAACACCTATGGCTGAGGTGCAGTATTTCTGTGGTGAAATGGACCCCCAGGGGGCCACAACATCATTACAGTGGCCTGCACAGACCACCAGAGCGGCCATCGCTGGATCTACAGTGGTGAGAACAGGTCAGTAAACTCTATATCGACAACGTGAGGGTAGCAGGTAAGGGTTTAGCATTCCTATTAGTGCAGGTTTCCATTATAAAGTTGTATAAAAATGATATATATTACTGATTTTGAGCCTTCAGATCTATATCTCTCGGATTATTATTTTCAATGGGCTAGCATGGTCAACGTTATTAAGACTGCATGCAGTATTCAAAGCGGGGCTTTCATGTACTCATAGGAATATAGATTAACTTTAAACACAAAGTCTGAAATTGTGTTAAGATGACCTATCATTTGTCAACAATATCTACATTTTAGCTACTGCTCTCCTAAATCTGGTTTTAGTTTCTTTTTTTTATTTTGAACATCTCCATTTCTAAAATTATGTCCCATTCTTCCTGTATGTTTAGGGAATATTTGTAACTAAATCCTAAATTTTTCTCTGTGAGCATTACTAAAGACCACACCCAGTTGTTCTAAAAATACAAAACCCCTTATAGGGGAGATCAACCCAATTTTCTCAGGAATGGGGAGAATAACAACAAAAGAAATTAATGCCAGATTCATGAAAACAAAGGATTTACATGAGGTAAAATATTTTGATAGTTATGGCTAGTGACTGTTTCTTAATCATCTGACATAAAACTAGTAAATTACGAGAACCTGTTACACATAAAAAAGCTATTAACCTGCAGTACGATAAGGTTAATCTGCAGGCTATAAGGGTTTGAAATCTGCCCGGTACCTGCACATTGAACCCCGCTGCCAGGAGGAAAAAGAGGTTTAATCCTCCTGTCAGCATTCTGGTTTCATTCATAGGGAAGGTGTTAGCAGAGTTTAGTCATCTCTGTGTGTATGGGAGAGCCGGCATCTATAATCTGCCCCCCCCCCCCTGTACTGACTGACAGGCGCTCTGCAGTAGAAACTGCTGTCAGTCAGTAAGGGAGTGTGGTTACAGGCATATCTTGCCTACATAGAGAGGTGGCTGAACCCGCGCACCCTATAACTGAAAACAGAATGCTCAGTGAGGGTTTAAAGTGTAACCGCTGTTTAATTTTTATTTAATAATAATGTTGAGAATTGATTATTATAAACTTTAAGTTATTATTCATAAGCATTTAAATGGAAGGAAACCTTTAAAAAAACTTCCCGTTGATGTCCCCCCTAGGCTGTTCTAAACCTGACATATTCTGGTTGTCAGGGAAATCTGTCTTCAGCTCCACACTAAATAAAAACCATATAAGGGGGTGGGGGGCAGGGCCTCCACAGTGCTCCAAATACAGCTTTATCGAGTCTCAGGTTACAGGCAGGGACAGTAATAAGCTCAGGCTGTCAGCACACAGCTCCCGTGATCTCTCTCCATTCACATTGACTTGCTCTTTTGTTGTCAGACGAGAAGCTGTGTGGAGGCCATCAGCTGATTGCACAGAGCAAAACAATGTGAATGGAGAGAGATCATAGGAGCTGTGTTCTTACAGCCTGGCTCAGCAAATGTTCCTCCCTAAGGTAACCTGAGACTTGATGAGCTGTGTAGGCTTCCTCCACCCTTATTTGGAGGTATTCAAAGTGTGGGGCTGAAGACAGGTTTCCCTGACAACCAGATATGTCAGGATTAGAAACAACCTAGTGGGGACATTGTCTGGAGGGATTTTGAAACGTTTTCTTCCGGATTTCACTTGTGAAAGTATATTTGAAAGTTTATTATAATCCTTGCTCTACATTATCTACTATATAATTCCTAATCGTGTCTGTCCGATGCCGAAAAACACGAGCCAGTGCTCATGGCTGCCGCTAGCAGCGGCAACCAATGGCGTCGCGTATGCAAAAAGCTGCGCGCATTCAAAATGAGAAGATTATACAGTAGCTGTAACCTAGCAACAGCGACGTACGCGTCGCTGGCGCCAGGCTACATGTACGGCCGTGGCGACACCAGCACCGGTACCCGCTGCCTCCCTCCTCACCTCCTCGCCTCCCTGCCTCCCTGCCTCACTCCTCGCCTTCCTGCCTCCCTCTTTGACTTCCTGCCTCCCCGCCTCCTCTCGCTTCCTGCCTCCCTGCTCGCCTTCCTTCCTCCCTGCCCCCTCCTCGCCTTCCTGCCTCCCTGCCTCCCTCCACGCCTCCGCTGTTCTCACCCGTATCCTCCCTGTATAGCTGTCATGTGACAGGACGGGTGATGTGATGTCACACAGCCCCGCCTTGTCACTTGTCGCTGTATATATACGATGCTGCTGGTGAAAACAGAAGGGGGCAAGAGGGATCCTGCACCCCCACCTCACATCCTGCTCCCCCACTTCCCGACTCCATCCTGCCCTCCCCCGGCTCCATACTGCCCCCCCGATCCATCCTACCCTCCCCCTGCTCCATCCCTGCCCCCCCGACTCCATCCTACCCCCCTTCCTGGCCCCCATCCTGCCCCCTTCCCGGCTCCATCCTGCCCCCCTTTCCGGCTCCATCCTGCCCCCCCTTCTTGGCCCATCCCACCCCCTGCTCCTTCCTGTCCCCCCCCGGCTCCATCCTGCCCGCTCGTCCTTCCTGCCCGTTCGCTCTGTCCTGCCCCGCTCGCTCAATCCTGGCCATCTCACTCCATCCTGCGCCTCACGCTCCATCCCGCCCCCCCAAATGCATCCTGCCACCCCTGCATCCATCCTGCCCCCCGGCATCTATCATGCCCGGCCCATCCATCTGCTCCCCCGGCTTCATCCTGCCCCCCCGCCACCGTCCTGCACCCCGTGACCATCCTGTCCCCGGCTCCATCCTGCCCCCCGCCAAACCCTCCTGCACCCATGGCCATCCCGCCCCCCAACTGCCCCTCCTGCCTCCCCGCCGGCTCCATCCTGCTCCCCGCCACCATCTGGTTTCCCGGCTCCATTTTGCTCCCTGGCTCCATGCCCTGCCAGATCCATACTGCCCCCGCCTCCATTCCTGCACCCTGGCTCCATGCCCTGCCAGCTCCATCCTGCCCCCCCCCTCCTTCCAGCTCCACCAGCTCCATCCTGTCTCCCCACAATCCATCCTGCCCCCCCGATCCACCCTGTTCCCCTGCATCCATTCCTGCCCCCCCGCATCCATCCATCCTGCCCCCTTGCACCCATCCTGCCCCCGCATCCACCCTGCCCCCCCGCACCAACCCTGCCCCCCCGCACCAATCTACCCCCACTCACTCCATCCTGCCCCCGCCTCCATCCTGCCCCTCCCCCCACCTCCACCTGCCCCCCCCAGCTCCATCCTTCGGCTCCACCCTTTGCCCCGCTCGCTCAATCATGCCCCCCCACCACCATCCGCCCCCCCACCATTCTGCCCCCCATACCATCCGCCCCCTGCTCCATCTGCCCCCGACAGCGGTCATGTGACTGATAGCTGAAAGGTTCCCAGGCAACGATAGGTCCTAAGGCCTGTAGGACTAGAAGACGGAGGGTGGAGCAAGCCGCGGGACAGGTGAGTACCCTCACTGAGGTTTTTTTACTTTTTAAACGGGGAGGTCGGAGCGGGCCGCAGGGAGTGGAGTACGCAATATACCTAGTGCTGTTTTACATGTATTATATGTGCCGCGATATCCCATAACGCTGCTATACATGTGCTGTAATGTACCACCATATCCCAAAAGCGTGCTATACATGTACTATAATGTACCGCCATATACCATAGCGCTTCTATAAATGTATGTAATGTACCGCCATATATTTATGCGTGCTATACATGTACTGTAACTGTAAGCCATTTACTATAGCGCTGCTATACATGTGCTGTAATGTACTGCCATATACTATAGTGTGCTATTACAATGTGCTGTAATGTACTACCATATACCATAGCGCTGTATACATGTGCTATATGTACTGCCATATACTATATGCCTGCTATACATGAACTGTAATGTCCCCATATCTATGGTGTGCTATGCATGTGCTGTAATGTACTGCCATACACCATAGCCCCGCTATACATGTACTATAATGTAAGGCCATATCTAGGGAGCGTTGCTATAACATGTGCTGAAATTTATACCGCCATTTATTATAGGTTGCTGTACATGTCTGTAATGTACCACCATTTACCATAGCGCTGCTATTACTGTGCTGTAATGTACTGCCATTAATATAGTGCTGCTATAACATGTGCTGTAATGTACTGCCATTATACTATGTGCTGCTATACATGTGCGGGAATGTACTGCCTTTTACCATAGTACTGCTATACATGTGCTGCAATGTACAGCCATATACTATAGTGCTGCTATACATGTAATGTAATGTACCGCCATTTTACTATAGCGCTGCTATACATGAACTGTAATGTACCCATATGCTATGGTGCTGCTATGCATGTGCTGTAATGTATGCCATAAAACATAGCGCCGCTTTACATTTTACTATAATGTAAGGCCAATATACTAGAGCGTTGTATACATGTGCTGCTAACTATCCCGCCATTTATTATAGCGTTGCTGTACATGTACTGTAATGTACCCCTTATACCATACGTGCTATACATGTGCTGTAATGTACTGCCATATTTTTAGTGCTGCTATACATGTGCTGTAATGAAACTGCCATATACTATAGTGCTGCTATACATGTGCTGTAATGTATGCCTTTATACCATAGTTACTGCTTATACATGTGCTGTAATGTACAGCCATACATTTATAGTGCTGCTATACATGTATGTAATGTACAACCTATTATAGTGTGCTATCATGTACTGTAATGAAACCATATACCATAGCGCGCTATACATTACATAGTAGTTCACTATGGTTGAACTGAACAAGTTTCTATCTGTCACAGTATGTCAACTACTACAATATTCTAGGAAATCCCGATGCGTTAGAATCGGGGCCCACATTAGTTAAATTAAATTAAAGTCTAATGGCGGTTAACTTTAAAACTCTTTTCCTCCTGGCATTGAATTAAATTTACAGGTGCCGAAAAGGTTTCAAATGCTATTGAACCTGCGGGAGTTAACCTTTTATCTGAAGTATAATATTGTTGCTGTTTTTTTGTATATGACAGGTCCTTTTTATTATCTAATTATTTTAGATGGGCTTGTATTTTATTTTCTTTTTTTTTTTTCCCTTTTTCTCAGAACTACTAAGCATATTAAAAGGTTCACCCAGTATGATAAAATTAAATACTGTATATGGAAGCTGATTTTTAATCCCCCTTAGGTCTGTTCACTTTGCCACCAGGAAAAATTTGAAGCTCCTGGGTTCCTAATGCAAAATCTGTAAGAGGCTTTAACACTGACCAATGACCATATGCAGTTTATCACCCTGGTATGGCCTAATGTGTCAGATTGACCTTTGAGATCCTTCTAGGACATGCGTAAGACTGCTACATTTAGACCTCCTATAGCTACAAACCCGCCACCCCCAAAAAATCTCCTTTTGTATTGTTCCATTTAAAAATGCCCCGACTCACTTATTGACTTGCCTTTATTTTGTAGGATCTTTTTTGTCAAACAGCATCATCTACAATGTTCTCTCTATAGGGGAAAAAAATTCATATAGACGTTCCCTTTGGGACATGGCAGGATGATACATTCTGTACACAAATGGGCTATCATGAGCCATACATCTCTCTGTATGTGCAACACAAAAAACCACCTGGTTTCATGTCTGAATTGGGAAAAAAGCCTGAAAGGGCAAAAGTAGTTTGCCTAAAATGGGCCTATTTAAAAAACTCAAAATGGAAGAGACAAAATTTTATAATGCCGGCAACCCGATCCCGCCCTGTGTGGTCTAATGCTTTATGCAGACTGAGGGGCTGGGAATCTCGCGAGGGGGGAACAGGCCACAGTCATACTGTTTGTGCAGGTGCAGATTCCAGCCCGTAGACTGCTTTAAAACATAAGCCCACACAGGGCGTGATATGGTTTCCTGCGTTGTACCATGTGACGTGATCCTCGGGCAGAGCTCACGGAGCATGGGCCTGAGAGCTGAGGAACTGTGGAGGTGCTGACACCACTCTGAAGAAAGAGAGGAGGAGGATCCAGACAACACGGAGGAGGGGTAACAGCAGCAAGGCGTTTAGGTCCAGGGAAGGAAGGGAAGTCCAGGGAGGGGAGTAAAACCTCCCAGATTAAAGTAATTTCCTATACAGTGATTATTTTGGTGTCCCGGGGGAGTAGGGGGATAAGAGCCACCTTCCAAAACGCAGATAGGGGGCTGCTGAAGGTGGCTCTTTTAGTTTAATAGGCCCTGGGAGGGGTGACAGGTTCCTTTTAAGCTTTCAAAAACTCCATTTTGCCTCATTGATTTTGATTTCTGTATATGAATGTAATAGAAAAAAAAAGATAAATATTTAATAAATATTTCATAAATTATTCAATTTTTTTTGGTAAAAGAAAAGTATATTCAAATTTTCAATTGTATCATAATGTTTATTAATAATAAATAATACAATGGGGTGATACAGGAAAAGAAAATAATTTGAAACAACATGGGGCAAAAAAATATGAAAAAGTAAATTTAGGAGTTCAATGTTTTTGGGGAAAAATCTAGAGCAAGGGTAAAAGAAGCTGTCGGGTCCCGGAGATATATACCTACAAAGTGCTGTCTTCAAGATTTCCATGTGAAAAGGCATCGCAAGTTCAATTCTCATAAAAAAATGAAAGAGAAAAGATGGAAAGTTGATTTCTTACAGGCCAATAACACTCATATGAAAATCTAACCCCTTCATTTGCCTACTCCAGAAATCAAAAAACCCGGGACTTTGATTTTTAACGCACATGAAGATTAAATGCAGCGGGAAAAAGCTTTTAAGGAGCTTATTGCATACTAAGGTTAATGATACCATTTTAAATTTGTTGCATATTTTAATTATGCTTCTTATTAAAAATGAGCAGTTTATTCAATTGGCTCCTCTTTGTGCTTGGGGACGTTTTCAAGGAAAAAACCCCTGGAGCAGGAATTATGTGTAAAGAATAAAGCTCGCAGTTGTCAAACATGACAAAGCAGAAGCAAAAATTAAAGTAGTTAGTATTCTACTTTCATTAAACATTTGCTTAATACTAAGATATCTAGAGTGCATCCAGAGCTTGTCAGCCACACATAACCACAAGGATTTATTATGTCTAAGCACCAGAGCATGTAATGGTTGGGGGATCACAGGCACTTCAAGGCACCAACTCACTGTTTAAACTTGTTTAAAAATAACTGTGGAGCTCATGATATTATAAAATAACACATTTGTCCAAGCATTAGAATTACTAAGACATTGAAAACACTTAGCATCCTGGAATATAATATCCAAATTTTTAATTAAATGCAATAAATACCCCAAACAATTTAGTAGACAGACAGACAGACAATTTTAACACTGATCAATAATATACGATAAACGCAACACTTGTTTTTTTCTCCATTTTTCTTCCCTGAACTCAAAGATCCAGGACTTTTTCCATGTACCAAAAACGCCTTTTTTCTCAAATATTGTTCACAAATTTGTCTAAATCTGTGTTATTGAGCACTGGAATTATCAGTTGGAATATCCAAGATGCTGATTAGACAGTATGATTATTGCACAGGTGCGCCTTAGGTGCGCCACAATAAAGGCCACTCCAAATTTGCAGTTTTATCAATAGCACAGTACTACAGATGTTACAAGTATAACGGAGCATTTAATTGGCATGCTGAGTGCAGGAATAATCCACCAGAGCTATTGCCTGTTAATTGAATGCCCATTTCATCTATCATGGATAATGATGGGAGAGTAGGTGTGTCAGGTCCGCGCTGCTCCAAGGCCTTGGAGCAGCGTGGACCGTGAAACACCTACATCCCTTCATTATCCTGGATATCACATGGTCAGTGGTAGGTGGATGGTCCTGCAGCCCCCAGGGCTTGGAGTATTTTTACGCCCTCAAACCAGTGGTGGGGATCAAAACTGTACCAGGTGAGTGGCTCCATAGCACCACTTTGACTACTCAGTTGCCCACTAGTGATAGGGCACTATTGCGCCTCTTGTCCCCACCCTCTTATATTTTTATTTCTCTATCATAAACCCATCTCCAAAGGCTTTTCAGAAATTTGGTAGTTCATCCAACCATCCTCAAAGTGCTGACCACGTGTAAGCAAATCAGCCAGGACCTACATCCAGATTTCACCTCAATCGTCTACACCAGCACCAGAAGCTTTGAAACAATGGTTTTTCATAACCAAAGAATTTCTGCAGGAAACTGTCAGGGAGAGTGTTTTAAAAAGGTCATCTGTAGCTCATCGTCCTATCGGGGTCTCTAACTGCAGTTTCCGTCGTAACCGACTTAAGTGGGCAAATGCTCAATTTGATGGCATCTGCCATGTAGGAGAGGTGTTTTTTTTCATGAATCTCTGGCATTGATCATTCTGTCTAATCAGGCATCTTGATATGCCACACCTGTGATATGGGTGGATTATTCAGTAAAGTAGAATGGCTCACTAACATAGATTTAACTAATTTTGTGAAAAAATATTTGAAGAAAAGGGCCTTTTGTGTAATAGAAAAGTCTAAGATCTTTGAGTTCAGCTCATGAAAATTTGGGAAACAAAAAACCTGTTGAGTTTATATTTTGTTCAGGATAGATAGACAGAAGATAGATAGATAGATAGATAGATAGATAGATAGATAGATAGAGTGGCCCCCCACTAAGAGTGCATCACAAAAGGGTACTGCACCCCTGACTGAAGGTGCCGTTACACCCATGTTTTTTGGTTAATGGGTAAAAATAAGTCTGAAGTTTCCCGCACCACATGCAAACATTAGTGTTTAGAGGACCATTAGACACCCGTTACTAGGGTAACCGGTCCTGGTGGGAAAGGGGAGGCTAGGTGATAAAGCAGTGGAGGAAAGCAGCAAGGAATTAGATCAAGCAAGGAGTTACAACAGAGGGGTTTAGCAGAGTTCAGTTCAGATTTTAGTTGCAAAGATCAGTGCAGCAGATGAAGCAGAGGTTGGAGAAGCTACAGAAAAAACAGAGAGAAGCTGCGGGGGGGAAAGG
>JARQOC010003539.1:0-15697 GCA_033576535.1 Allobates femoralis | reverse complement strand
CTGAGAAAAAAGGAATTGACTGGTGAGCTTGGGAACTCTAAAAGGCCTGGGCGTCCACGGATGACAACAGTGGTGGATGATCGCCGCATACTTTATTTGGTGAAGAAGAACCAGTTCACAACATCAACTGAAGTCCAGAACACTCTCAGCGAAGTAGGTGTATCTGTCTCTAAGTCAACAGTAAAGAGAAGACTCCATGACAGTAAATACAAAGGGTTCACATCTAGATGCAAACCATTCATCAATTCCAAAAATAGACAGGCCAGAGTTAAATTTGCTGAAAAACACCTCAAGAAGCCAGCTCAGTTCTGGAAAAGTATTCTATGGACAGATGAGACAAAGATCAACCTGTACCAGAATGATGGGAAGAAAAAAGTTTGGAGAAGAAAGGGAACGGCACATGATCCAAGGCACACCACATCCTCTGTAAAACATGGTGGAGGCAACGTGATGGCATGGGCATGCATGGCTTTCAATGGCACAGGGTCACTTGTGTTTAATGATGCCATAACAGCAGACAAGAGTAGCCGGATGAATTCTGAAGTGTACCGGGATATACATTCAGCCCAGATTCAGCCAAATGCTGCAAAGTTGATTGGACGGCGCTTCATAGTACAGATGGACAATGACCCCAAGCATACAGCCAAAGCTACCCAGGAGTTCATGAGTGCAAAAAAGTGGAACATTCTGCAATGGCCAAGTCAATCACCAGATCTTAACCCAATTGAGCATGCATTTCACTTGCTGAAATCCAGACTTAAGACGGAAAGACCCACAAACAAGCAAGACCTGAAGGCTGCGGCTGTAAAGGCCTGGCAAAGCATTAAGAAGGAGGAAACCCAGCGTTTGGTGATGTCCATGGGTTCCAGACTTAAGGCAGTGATTGCCTCCAAAGGATTCGCAACAAAATATTGAAAATAAAAATATTTTGTTTGGGTTATGTTTATTTGTCCAATTACTTTTGACCTCCTAAAATGTGGAGTGTTTGTAAAGAAATGTGTACAATTCCTACATTTTCTATCAGATATTTTTGTTCAACCCTTCAAATTAAACGTTACAATCTGCACTTGAATTCTGTTGTAGAGGTTTCATTTCAAATCCAATGTGGTGGCATGCAGAGCCCAACTCGCGAAAATTGTGTCACTGTCCAAATATTTCTGGCCCTAACTGTACACTATAAGTTTCAATTGCCAGTTCACAGCCCAAGCCTCCAGCTTACATGATTATCCTCCTCAGTTTAGATTACCCTGCAGAGTTTAGAATCATCTGCAATTATTGAGATTCTACTCTGTATGCCCCTTACAAGGTCATTAATAAATATGTTAAAAAGAAGCTGGCCCAATACTGACCCCCGTGGTATCCCACTGTTATATGTGACCCAGTCTGAGTGTGTTCCATTAATGACCACCCTTTGTTTCCTATCACTGAGCCAGTTCTTAACCCGCTTACACATATTTTCCCCTATTCTCATTATTTTCTTTTTATAGACCAACCTTTTGTGTAGCATCATATTAAACAACTTTGCAAAAGTTCATATAGACGACTTCGCCTGCATTTTCCTGATCCAATCTGGAATTTACCTCTTCATATAAACTGATCAGATTAGTTTGACAGGACCGATCCATCATAAACTCATGTTGATACTGGGTAATGAAGTTAATCTTCTTGAGATACTCCAGTATCACGTCTCTTCAGAATCCCTCAAGGATTTTACCAACCGTAGAGGTTAAATTTACCGGTCTATAATTTCCAGGCTGAGTTTTTGTCCCCTTTTTTGAATATTTGCGGCTTATTTGCTCCGTGCCAGTCCTGTAGTACAGACCCTGTTATTATGGAATTTGTGAAGATTGACAATAATGGCCTCTCTATGACAATACTTAATTCCTGCAGTACTTCTGGCGGTATGGCATCCAGGCCTGGGGATTTGTATACTTTAGTGATTTTAAGGCGGAGTTCTACTTCCTGCTGGGTTAAGCAGGTGACATTTAATGGACAAATTATATTATCACATACATAAAATGGGTTATACACCGGAGCAAACAAATAAGTGTAGCGGATGGGTTTGCTGCTATAAGTCTGGGGGACACCGTGTGTAGCCCTACCCTGATCATATATGATCTAGAAACAGATATATATGTGTATGACTATTTTTAAGGATAGACTCAGCGCTACCCTTTTTGCTTCATGGCTTATTTTTAAAATGAGAACACTATGCAGTCTTAGTACCTATGTTTCGGGTGTTTATTTTAAATTCACAAACATATATTTACATATGTATTATATGAAAAATAATTTAAAACTTTTAAAACTTTTAAAACTCATGAATCTAACGTATATTGGTTTTATTGCATATAATTGTTCATATTGCATTATTATGGCCGCTTGTATTTGTCCCTCTAATGGTCAGAGGAGTGTTGAAGGGGATTATAACCTCCTGCTGTTAAACTCTTCTAATTATGAAGGAATAGGTTCCTGGGGTATTCAGCTGTTACATCATGGTCTGCAAACACAAATAGATTTTTTACAATATATGCTTCTCAATCTTTGTGCGTATTTGGTGCGGATACTAAAGATCCTTACCCTCACACCTGTGGCTGCACCAGGTATGTTACGGTTCTTTTAATATTCTGCCCAGTTTTCTGAAAAATATATAATTCTCTTATTAATTATGATGGTGTGCCAGTATATCATTCTTTAATGTTTACATGACTTGTTAATCTACCTGGTGGCTGCTAGTATAGGTCCATCCATTCACCTGAAAATTACAGTAGGGCTTCTTAAGGCCCTGTCCCACTGAACGACCATTCCAGTGATCCTGACAGCGATAACGACCTGTCGGGATCGCTGGAGCGTTGTTGCCTGATCGCTGGGGAGCTGTCAAACAGGCAGATCTCCCCAGCGATCAGGCCATGGGAGCCACCTCCTACATCGCTGGAAGTGATGTCAGCGTCCTCCCTGCTTAGCGCTGCCTTACAGGCAGCGTTAAGCAGGGAGAACACTGGTAACTATGATAAACAGTGGGAATCTAGGCAGCGCGCGCTGCCTGGATACCCGGTGTTTATCATAGTTACCAGCGTGCTCCCTGCTTACAGGCAGTGCTAAGCAGGGAGGACGCTGGTAACCATGGTAAACACCGGATATCTAGGTAGCGCGCGCTGCCCGGATACCCAGTGTTTACCATAGTAACCAGCCCTGTGAGGTCACAGATCACTGGTTTCTCGCGGTCACACGCAGCGATGTGTGCTGACTAGCGGGAAACCAACGATCAAAAAATGACTCACAGCACTTTGTAACGATCAGCGACCTCACACCAGGGGTCTGATCGCTGCAAAGTGTCACACAGAATGACATCGCTGGAGAGATCTCTCTAACGATATCGTTATGTGTGACTGGGGTTTTATTGGTGGATTAGTGTCATTGGTTTGGTAGTCTATGGACCTTTCTGTGGACTAAATGAAAATATTTTAATTTATCATTGGTTATCTAAGAATATATGTGCTGTTTTTCACATTACTTGGTGCAACAAGCTTCATTGTTACCTACCACCAAGGTGTGTAAAAAAAAAAAAATATTATTGCAACAGTATTGAATTTCTTTGAAAGTACTGTTGTTAATGCTGGCATATACTTCCCATAGGAGTACACAGTAACACCTTAACCATTAACTATGTTGCTGTGTTTCACTCCTTACATGTGGCTGTATACAACCATATAGTTCTCAGGCAATTATAGGCACAATACCTTAATCTGCTCCCTCAATGTGTCAATCTCTCCTGCTTTAAGTTTCCCTTCCCTTGTGCAGGGATCCAGAATGCAGCTGCTTGGAGCCTTGGTGCTCAGCGTGGGGGATGAGTGGAACAGAGTTGTTTCGTCTGGATACTGGATTGGATGTCAGACAGATAGATTCCAATGCATTTCAAAGGCTAGGACGGCCTTCTTCCTCAGGGCTTCTGTCTGACTGTGTGTCAATCCAGTTCTTAAAGGGAACCTGACCCCTCCAAATCACCCCCAACCCTATTAATACCTGTCCCTGCACCCTAACATATCAGTATTAGTGCTCCTTTTCTATAAAAAAAAGCGCTCTGTAACATTGGAATAATCAACAATATACACTTACAAATCTGAGACTTCTTGTCCCTGAATAAGTCTCACAGGGTGTCCCCTGTGAGACTCTAAGCCCTCCCTAGGTGCGCATTATCACGACCCGAATGATCCACCCTCTCTCTGTCTGTGCTGCTGTGATGTGGAGCTGAAGACAAGACTAATAATTTGCATTCTGTGAGTGATAGAGAGGGGGGAGGGTAAAGCCTGCACAAGCAGAGCCCACAGACAGAGAGAGGGTGGATCCTGGAGCTGCAAAACAATACGCCCTAAGGGCTAAATAATATAGCCCCTGCTAATTATAATCACTAATGAGTGAGTATTAAAACGTTTTTATGCAATTTCACAGGATGCTTTTAGGAGACAAAAGTGTGAGATTAGTGATAGGCTACTGCAGGGACATGTTTTGGTAGCTTAGGAGGCGTTCTGGAGGTGACAGGATCCCTTTAAAGCGTCTCCTAATTACTGATTAGTTGCTGAGTGTAACATTAACTCTTCAGGGGGAAAAGGTTTTGTTAGTACAGGAGACAGATACTGCGCCTATTAATACGGCCTGAGAACTTAATGAATGGTGCAAATAAACCAAAGTGCTATATACATTTAGTAAATATTTATAGTAAAGTGCTCTTCTCTTATTGTATTAGGTCCTTTTATCCCCTATTAGGGTGTATTTCATTGGTATTACTGGTATAGGACAGGAAAATCATATAAAATAGAAATAGTTATTTCAGATATCCTGAGATATGGGTTTCTATATTCATTTATGTGTTCTCAACCTTATCTTTCGTCATAATTATACTATGAGTGTATCTATTTAGTGGCTTATAAATATGTTTTTTTTTTTTCTTTTTTTCTTTCTTAAAGGTTTCCTTTACTTTCCTATTGTTGTCTATATTGTGTGTTGTGCGTGCCTATTCAGGAAATCAGTGAGGGATCCTAGAACAGATTCTTATGTACTTCTATTGTGGTTCCTCTTATATCGATATAAATTAAATTAAAGGTGTATGTTTATATTTTTGTGCTCTATAGTAAACAAGACGGGTATCTAGCAGTGAATTACCAATTATTCTTACTGTTCTAATTGGGGAAAATTTGTACCCAGATTTCAGGTCTTTATGATAAATAATATATCAAGCTCCTGTCCCTGTTATGTAAAGCCAAACAATTCAAAGTCATGATTGAGTCCGAATGGAGTCATAGTATTTAGTTCAAAGATCCATCTCGATTCTTCACGTGACATTTTTGCTAGAAAATTTCCTCCTCTATCATCCTTCTTGAATGATTGAATTGCTAGGAATTGTAGGCCTCTACTACATGCATTGTGATGGTCTTTGAAATGTTTAGACAAAGGGTGACCGAGGAATCCTTTTTTGATATTATTGATGTGTTCTCTTATCCTCACCATGTAAGTTCTCCCTACATACATTTTCTTGCAGGGGCAAGTAATAATATAAATTACATGCTTCGAGTGGCAGGTTAAAGTTTCTTTGATTTTGTAGGTTTTCTCTCCATTAGGGTTCATGAATTCAGTGATACTCCTTGGGGATGCTTTTGTAGCTTGACAATTGGGGCAAAATGTACATGCCTGGAATCCCTTTGTCTGGTATCTTCACTAGATTTAAACCCTATCTTAGTTCCAATTTTCCCACTGGGTGCTATTTTTTGGGCGATGGACTTTGCTTTTCTGAATATGAAACGTGATTTGTGTGGAAGTAAATTTCCTATTGTTCTATCCAATTTCAGGATATGCCAGTGTTTTTGAACTATATTAATACATTTTGTATGGTTATTGTGGAAGTCTGTGATAATGGGAATCGTCCCTAATTGCTCTTGAATGGTTGTAGGATTAGGTTTTTTCTCCTTCTGCTTCAAAAGTAGTATACGATCCAATTTTTCCACTACGTTGATAGTGTTGTTAATAGAGGTCTCTTTATACCCTTTTGTTATGAAGTCTTGTTTCATTACTTTTGCTTCTCTTCTGAAATCTTCAATCTTTGTACAATTTCTGCGTAGACGTATTAGTTGGCTCTTGGGGATATTTTTTATTCACTTTGAAAGATGGCAAATTTCCGTATGCAGGTAACTGTTCGAATCCGTTGGTTTCTTGTATGTCTTTGTACATGCCATATTCTTCTCTATAAAGATTGTTAAATCCAGAAAATTAATAGTTGATGTGCTTGTTGTCCCTGAGAACTCTAGTCCATAGGTGTTCTCATTGATTTCCGCAAGAAAATGAACCAATGTCTGTTGGGGGCCTTTCCAGATGAAAATGACATCGTCGATAAATCTGTGCCAATCTGTGGTCTCAAATTGCCTTGCTGGTATAGCTGGTTTTCTTCCCACATGCCCACGTATAGATTAGCGTACCCTGGCGCAAATCTTGTGCCCATGGCGGTTCCCCATTCTTGGCGATAGTATGTCCCGTTATACTTAAAGTAATTGGGTGGGTACAAATGTAGTTGAATATTTTTGGATTATTTTTACTTTTTCTGTCATTGACTCTCTCTGTCTCAATCTTGCTGTCTTGATGTGCTTGTTCTACAATTTATTTAATTTTCTATTATTATTTAAGTCCTTGTCACTACCTTTTTTAGTTATCTAAATGCTTTCTTGTGTTTATTGCGCCAATCACAGCTCTATTTAGCCATAGTGGTTTCCTCATATTTCTAGCTTGTTTACTCCCATAGGATATATATTGTGCACAAATCCTATTAAGGAAGCTCATAAAAGAGTTTTACTAGCTTTATGTACTTCTATTTCTCAGGACATTGTACCAGTTTATTGCACTAAGATCATCTCTTAACCTTTGGAAATTCGCCTTCCTGAAGTTTAGTTTCCTTGTAGCCCCTTTACTACACATCTTATTAAGATATAGAAACATATTTTTTTGGGATAACTACTACCCAAGTGAAGTCAACCTTTACTTTGATATATATTCTGGTCTGTTGGTTAATATTAAGTCTAGCAGTGCCCCCCTTCTTGTAGGGTCCTGAACCAGTTGGGAAATGTAATTGTCTTTCATGGTTGTCAAAAAACAGTTTCCTCTACGGCACCTGCAGGTTTCTGCACCCAAATTTATTTTCGTGTAGCTAAAGTCCCTTAAAAATAATGACTTCTCCCTGAGTCGCTGCTTCATCTGTGTGCTTTATGAGGATATTTTCTGCCACCTCCATTATTTGTGGAGACTTATAACAAACCTCTATCAGTATTTTGTTATTCTTTCTTCTTGCCCTTATCTCCACCCATAGGGACGCATATATTATCATTAGCCTCACATATATTATCACACAGAATGGCTTTTATGGGTAATTTTACATATCCTGAACAGACTATAGTCCTGTAAAATATCAGTCAAGTCATAGCTCTCGTCCAGCCATGTCTCGATATATCCACCATATCATAATTTTTTCCAACAATATTAATTCTACTTCCTTTGTCTTGTTGGTGAGGTTTCTGGCATTAGTTATATGCACTTTCAAGATTTCTCTGTACCTCTATTCTGCGTTTCATGATGGATGGACACAGGCAGATTAAGTACAGAGATGTTTGGCAGCACAGATAATTAAACTATTTATGACTCCTCATGTAACACATTCTGTTGGAACATTTTTTTCTTGTGCTTTTGGCCCCCTCTGCAGGAGGTTCTCTTTCTAAATAATCCTTTGAAGATGAATCCTTTATGGACATATATGCAGAAAGCACAAGAAAAGAAAGTTCCAACAGAACTAATTACATGAGCAATTGGAAAAAGTTTAATTATATGTGTTGCCCAATGTCTCTGGACTCAATCTGTCTGTATCCATCTTCGACTATCATCAAATGCAGGTCTTAAGTCGTTGTTTAAGTTTTGCTCCAACATCCTCTGCTTACCTTTTGGAACCATTCATGATTTGTGAGACTACTAAACAATGAAAAGACACTTTGACGACACTGACAATTCTACTAACAATGACTATATTGATTCCTTGCAACATTCAGTTTCATGCATTTATGTGTCTACTCCAGATACTACTCCGTCCTTTCCAGAGCAATGTGCTATTCGGTCACTTGAGGACCTTCAATGGAATTTGTGGTTCCATCCTCATTGAATTCTGATCCAGATTTCACTGTATTTCACCAAAGAAATGTCCCTAACTAGGATTTTTACCCTTTTCAATTGAGAGTGAAAGTCATGGGCATATTCCTGGAGTCTGACATTAAAGATCTGAAAGCTTATATTCATACACATTATCAAAATATATTGCAATCTGAGATTCCTCAGTGGTTGATACCTTTTAATAGCTAACTGAAAAGATGGTAAATAATAGCAAGCTTTCGGGACACTGTGGCCCCTTCGTCAGGCTGTTAATGACACAAATTTGTGTCATTATCAGCCTGACGAAGGGGCCACAGTGTTCCGAAAGTTTGCTATGTTTCCCATCTTTTCAGTTAGCCATTAAAAGGTATCAACCACTGAGGACTCTCAGATTGCAATATATTTTTCTATCTACTGGCTAACATGGTATAAATATTCTTTACCTACACATTATCAATTTATTAATAATTTCTACACAACAATGTAGAGCCCTATTCAGAGTGGAAAAAAAATCCTAAAATAGTCCTAGTCCCTACTGATAAGGGTGGATCTGCAGTGATTCTAGACAAGTTCTTTTACCAGAAGGAGATTGTCAAAATCTTTGACACCGACACCTATTGCAAACAGCCTTTAGATACCACTATGGAATTTCAGGCTAAATTATCTACTAGTAATTACCGTATATACTCGTGTATAAGCCGACCCGTGTATAAGCCGACCCCCCTACTTTTGCCCTCAAAACCTGGGAAAACCTATTGACTCGTGTATAAGCCGAGGGTGGACCCCAGCACAGGTATACAGTCCCCCCAGTGGTATATAGCAGCCTCCCCAGTGGTAGTATACAGCAGCCACAGAGGTATATACAGCAGCCCCAGTAGTAGTATACAGCAGCCTCCCCAGTGGTAGTATACAGCAGTCTCCCCCTGTGGTAGTATACAGCAGTCTCCCGCTGTGGTAGTGTACAGCAGTCTCCCTCTGTGGTAGTGTACAGCAGCCTCCCCCTGTGGTAGTATACAGCAGTCTCCCCCTGTGGTAGTATACAGCAGTCTCCCCCTGTGGTAGTATACAGCAGTCTCCCGCTGTGGTAGTGTACAGCAGTCTCCCGCTGTGGTAGTGTACAGCAGTCTCCCTTTGTGGTAGTGTACAGCAGCCTCCCCCTGTGGTAGTATACAGCAGTCTCCCCCTGTGGTAGTATACAGCAGTCTCCCCCTGTGGTAGTATACAGCAGTCTCCCCCTGTGGTAGTATACAGCAGTCTCCCCCTGTGGTAGTATACAGCAGTCTCCCCCTGTGGTGGTATACAGCAGTCTTCCCCTGTGGTAGTATACAGCAGTCTCCCCCTGTGGTAGTATGCAGCAGTCTCCCCCTGTGGTAGTGTGCAGCAGTCTCCCCCTGTGGTAGTGTACAGCAGTCTCCCCCTGTGGTAGTGTACAGCAGTCACCCCCTGTGGTAGTGTACAGCAGCCTCCCCCTGTGGTAGTATACAGCAGCCACAGAGGTATATACATCAGCCCCCCCCTGTGGTAGTATACAGCAGCCCCCCCCTGTGGGTATACAGCAGTGCCTCCCCCTGTGGTAGTATACTGCAGCCCCTCCCCTGTGGTAGTATACAGCAGCCCCCCCTTGTGGGTATACAGCAGTGCCTCCCCCTGTGGTAGTATACAGCAGTGCCTCCCCCTGTGGTATATACAGCAGCCCCTCCCCTGTGGTAGTATACAGCAGTGCCTTCCCCTGTGGTAGTATACAGCAGCCCCCCCCCCTGTGGTATATACAGCCCCCCCCCCCCCGTTGCTGCTGCACACCTGTAAAAAGAAGATCTTTCATACTTATCCTCCTGCTGTCACCGCGCGCATCCTCCGCTCTCCTTGCTTGCACCCGGGCCCCGGCGTCCATCCATATGACCGCGCACAAATAATGACGTCATTATTTGTGCGCGGTCATATGGATGGACGCCGGGGCCCGGGTGCAAGCAAGGAGAGCGGAGGATGCGCGCGGTGACAGCAGGAGGATAAGTATGAAAGATCTTCTTTTGACAGGTGTGCGGCAGCAACGGGGGGGGGGGCTGTATATACCACAGGGGGGGACACTGCTGTATACTACCACAGGGGGCGGGAGAGCACTGACAGTGCTATGTAATATGCACGGCTCCCCCTGCCGCTGATAGACAAGGGGATGCTGTGCATATTGCATTGCACTAATGAGCGGCCCCACGTGACCGGCCGCTCACTATACAGCCTCCCCCTGCCTCCTCCAGCCCCCGGACACCAGCCGCACACAGTCAGCCGTCACTGACTCGTGTATAAGCCGAGGGGGGCACTTTTCAGCACAATTTCTGTGCTGAAAAACTTGGCTTATACACGAGTATATACAGTAATTAAGTGAAGCTGTAATTCTAAATGTCTTTTCTAAAAAATAAGCAGAGTATATTTTAGTTAATAATCCAGTAGTCCCCATATGCCATGGGCTATCTAAAATACACAAAAACAACTAAATTTCACTTAAAAAACAACTAAATTTCACTTAATAGTGGGAGGCATTGGATCCCTCTTTGGAAGATTGTCTGTTTGGGTGGATAGCTTCATTAAGCGTCTGTCTGAACTAACACCTACCTTTATCAGAGACACTAAAAGTTTTTTGTGTTCTGTTGACTGAATGTAGTGGTCTGATGATTTTATGTGAGTAACAGGCGATGTCGTGTCACTATATTCATGCATGCTGGATAATATCACCATTGAATCTTTTTCCTTTAGTATTAGGAAATGTATATCCTTACTTCCCATCATGACTACACAGATTATTTCTACTGTTAACATGCTTTTGTCTCATAATTATTTTAAGTTTGATAATACTTTTTATTTACAGGTCCATGATTGCCCTATGGAGGATAAGTGTCCTCCCCCCATCATTAGCAAACACTTATATAATTTGTTGGGAGTATCAATTTTTATTCAGTTCCTGTAATCCTGCTTCTGACTACATTATTTGGACAGGCCGGTATATTGATGACCTGAACGTTATCATCAAAAAAGTCTTCCCTGGGGGCGTGTCCTGGCACAGGCGATGCAGGACGCTTGAACAGTGAGCTCCGGCGAGGGTGAGCTTCCCTGAGGTAATTAGCGGCGCAATACTGCCCGGAACAACTTCCTCTTAAAGACCGCGACTTCCCCTGCCACCCGGTATGCCCAGGACCGGGTCTCGGTCCCGTGCGGCCTCGCAGAGGGTGACGGACTACTTCACTCCTGAGCGCCCTGTCCCCTCGCTATCCAAAATGGCGCCGGCGCCGGCTACAGCTTCCCGCTCTGCTCCGGCCCCTCGCTCTCCCCGCGAGCAGGCTGAGCGGGACCATGGGGAACAGGCTGGCAAGGAATCCATGATTACATATGCCTCCATGCAAGGACTGCTCGACAATCTACGCCGCGCCATGAAGGAAGACATGAGGGATGTGGTGAGTGAATTGCGGGCAGACATTGCAGCCATGGATGAGCGCACTAGTCATCTAGAAAACAAGATGGCTGAATACGCTGAGGCGCATAATGCTATGGCAGACGACTTTCATGACATGGGAGTCGATATAAGAGACTTAAAAACATCCATGTGGGCTATGGAAGATAAACTTCGCCAGGGGAACCTAAAGATCCGGGGAATAGCGGAGATAGAAGACGAGGAGATCTCTGAGGCGACAGTTTTACCCTTTTTCCGTATTATAGCGCCAGACGCAGTCATGGTAGACCTTAAGGTGGCAAGGATCTATCGTTTACCGCGCTCTCCTAAGATAAACAAAGACGTTCCTAGAGATGTCATGGTTCACCTGGAGGTCCCGAGGATGCGTGATGCTCTCCTACATACGTTGCGCCGGAACCCCATCACGGAACGCCCGTATGACTCTTGGTCTCTGTTCCCAGATCTATCCCCGGGGACACTGGCGCGGCGCCGCGAATTTGCTCCGTATTGTGCAGTTCTAAGGAACAATAACATACAGTATGCCTGGGGGAACCCGGTGTACGTCACATTTCGCTACAAAGGCTCCCGTCACTCGTTTACCTCCCCGACTAAACTGAGGAAAGCACTAATGGACTGGCATCTGAGAGGAGCAGAGGAAGCGGCCTCACCGAGATCCCACACCCCTCCAGAGCTGCAAGATCGTAGCGTGAAACGTACCTGACGGGACTATGATTGCTGATGAGGTACCTGGGGGGGCTCGCCCTTGCTGATTGTTGAGCCTACCTGTGAAGACTATCAGGTGCACTGTCTGGGTAGCACCTGATCAGATCTGTAGTAACCCGCTTAATCCTGATCCCCACCCGAGTGTGGGTGTTGGGGACATGCTGAGAGGTCACCTCTCTACCACGCGGGTATACTCCCCCCTTAGCTCACATTTGTGAGCAAATGCAGGTTTACATTTATGTTGTTGAGGGACTGTAGACTGTCTATTTGATATTCTATTGTTCCTTTCTTCCTTGTCTGTCTTCTCCCCTAACCCTTGATATATTGGTTCTAATTGCTTGATCCTAAATTTTGGGTATTGCCTATTTGTACCCCTCCTTTCATTGCTCTGTTTACCCCTATGTAACCGTATAGCCCTACATTTTCTTTTTGTCCTCCTGCTCTTTCCACTGTCTGATTCCCTGGTAACTGTGTCCTCCTTCTTACTTTCTCTTTCAATCTATTTCTTTATACCCCTTCTTTGTTTCCTTCTATGATCTAGCTGTCATACTGCTCTCATCTTAGCCGTCACTTAAACGGCTGGTTACGACCGCATTTGGGCTGTTTACGCCATCGTCTGCCACGAACTCGCCATGAGTTTCAAGATTGTGTCCATTAATGCCAAAGGCTTAAACTCCCCGGCAAAAAGGTCGTTCTTGTGGAGGGAGGTAACTCGGTCACGTGCAGACATAGTATGCGTACAGGAAACGCACCTGCTGGAAATAGATAACAGACGAGTGTCCAACTCAAGGTATCCCCATATCTACTTCTCTAATCACGTCACAAAAAGGGCAGGGGTCTGCTTGATGGTTAGTGCATCCATACAATTTGAACAGAAGTCAGTTCTGGTAGATCCGGTGGGCAGATTCATAATATTGCTATGTGACATCTCTGGCGTCTCTTACACAATTGCGACAGTATATGCCCCAAATCAAGCCCAGGGGAGGTTCTTGCGGTCCACCTTTGCCAAGATTCGGGAGGCAGCGGTCGGACACCTCATAATATGCGGTGATTTTAACGCTGTAATGGAGGCGCGCTTGGACTCCTCGGCTCCGGCGGCTCGAACACGTGGAGACCTCCTCCCGCTGGCTCGGGAATTCCACCTCCACGACATCTGGCGCTACCTCCACGCAGCGGAGCGGGATTATACGTTCCACTCTGGCCCCCATGGAACCTACTCAAGGATTGATTTTTTCCTGGTGGGGGACAGTTCCATGGGGGTGTGCAGAAAAGCTGACGTGGGGGTAATTACATGGTCAGATCATGCGCCGGTGTCGTTGGAGGTGACCCTGGGAGGTGGGAGGACGACAACGAGGAGGTGGCGTTTGGGTCCGGACCTGCTTCTGGATCACGAAGTGGTAGGGTGTTCTGAGGAGGAACTTAAGTCCTTTTTTAAGATTAATGATAACAACGAGGTCTCTGACTCGACATTATGGGAATCCCATAAAGTGGTCATGAGAGGTCTCCTGCTTCAAAAAGCAGCGAGACGGAAAAGGCACAGAGATGCACAACGCAAGTCATGGGTTGATCAAATAGAACAACTAGAAAACATCAATAAGTCAAACCCGTCCCAGACCCTGTTGACCCAAATAACGAATCTACGCACACAATTACGCTCCCTCTTACTGAAACAACATGAGACAGGCCTGCGTAAATTGAAAACAACTTATTATGCAATGGGCGACAGAGCGGGCTGTCTCCTGCCTAAACGCATACAGAAACGCTCAGCTAAATCCACCATAAATGCCATGAGAGACTCCACGAATCAACTTGTCAGAGACCCGAGACAGATAGTAGCAACATTTGCCACTTATTACGCTAAATTATATAACCTGTCCGGGGATTCCACAACTCAACAACCCTCTGCAGAGTCAATTGCGGAATACCTAGATGAACTGAGACTGCCGGAGATCCCGTCTGAGTCCCTGGAGGCTCTTAATCGTCCCTTCACTCTGCAGGAGGTTGATCGAGTCATCTCCTCCTTGAAGCTGGGTAAAGCCCCGGGACCTGATGGGTTTATTAACGACTATTACAAGACGTATAGAGCCATCCTAGCACCGTATCTCCTGCGCCTGTTCACAGCATGGAGAGATGGTGGTAGTATCCCGACGCTTGCTCTAGAAGCAACCATTGTAACTATCCCTAAGCCGGGAAAAGACCCTGAGAAACCGGAAAGCTATCGCCCGATCTCATTGCTGAACACGGACGTAAAGATTTTTGCAAAACTTCTGGCGATGCGTCTGGTGGAGGTGGTCCCCTTGGTGGTACGGCCGGATCAGGTGGGCTTCATGGCTCATCGCCAGGCGAGGGATGGCACGAGGCGAATACTAGATTTAATGGAACTGGCGGAGAGGAGGGGTGCCCCCAGCGTATTCCTGTCACTAGACGCTGAGAAGGCGTTCGACAGGGTACACTGGGGGTACCTGACTGAGGTCCTGAGGAGATTTGGGCTGAAGGGCCCGATCCTTTCCTCGATCATGAGTCTGTATTCAAACCCCTCCGCCAGGGTGTTCGCCTCGGGGTATCTCTCGGATCCCTTCTCGATCACGAATGGGACGCGGCAGGGGTGTCCTCTGTTGCCCCTCATTTATGCTCTGGTGATTGAGCCATTGGCAGTGTCCCTTCGTGCTGATTCCATCTTGAGGGGGATCACGGTTGGCGGGAGGAATCACGTCGTTGGTTTGTATGCCGACGATGTGATTGTTACCTGCTCTGATCCGGGGGTATCACTCCCGAGGGCCCTGTCCTTGCTAGACGCATTCGCGGAGGTATCTTATTATAAATTAAATGCCACAAAGTCTTTAGTGTTCCCTATTAATGTCCCACAGGATGTAACTGAATCATTATCGAGATCCCTTCCTTTCCGATGGGCGCCGGAGGGTATCCCTTATCTAGGGATCAATCTATGCTCCTGCGCCACGGTAGTGAAAAGGAACGTGGCTTCCTTTTTAAAGGCATTGGGAGGAGCGTAAGACCACAGATTACTAAAACCACTCTCTTGGATAGCACGGATTCAGGCGTTTAGAATGGTGTGGCTACCCAGATTGCTGTACATGTTCAGGTGCATACCCCTAGTATTCTCCTTACGCTTACTGAACCAGATACAAAGGGGAGTGAATCGGTTCCTCTGGGCGTCGGGGAGACCCCGGGTACATAGACGGATAATGTATAGTAAGCTGACAGGGGGGGGGATGGGGTGCCAGACGTGATCTCATACTATCGGGCTTCGATTTTGGAGGTGATTCGTGTGTGGGGAAGGGATGAGGAACTTCCGGTCTGGATGGAAGTGGAGGAATCACAGGTCCCAGGGGGTTCTCTTAG
>JARQOC010003538.1:0-15698 GCA_033576535.1 Allobates femoralis | reverse complement strand
GGAAATCTTTTTGTCTAAGGTATCAATGCATTAGGGAAAAGGTTTTTGAGTATCTTTTAAAAGAAAGCAAGGGCATGCTATTTTCACCATGATTCTTACTTAGGCTCATGCCTTTAGTAACACAGTATTAAAACTTTGACTCAGTTCAAAGCACAACTGTAGATATTGGAAATCTTTGTTGTCTGAGTCATTGCATTAGGTAAGAATGTTTTTCAGTATCTTTTAAAAGAAAGCAAGAACAAGCGATTTTTACCATGATTCTTACTTAGACTCATGCACTTAGTAAAAGAATATTAAAACTTTCACTCAGTTCCAAGCACAACGTAGATATTGAAATCTTTTTGTCTATGAGTTCAATGCATTAGTAAAAAGTTTTTGAGTATCGTTTAAAAGAATGCAAGGCAAGCTATTTTCACCATGATTTCTTAGGCCTGGCCTTAGTAAAATAATATAAAACTTTGACTTAGTTCCAAGCACAACTGTACATATTGGAAATCTTTTTGTCTATGAGTATCAATGAATTAGGGAAAACTTTTTTGAGTATCTTTTAAAAGAAAGCAAGGTCAAGCTACTTAATCCATGATTCTTACTAAGGCTCATGCCCTTAGTAACAAAATATTAAAACTTTGACTCAGTTCCAAGCACAACCGTAGATTTTGGAAACCTTTTTGTCTATGAGTATCAAAGCATTAGGGAAAAAGTTTTTGAGTATATTTTAAAAGAAAGCAATGGCATGCTATTTTCACCATGATTCTTACTTGGGCACATGCCATTAGTAACAGAGTATTAAAACTTTGACTTAGTTCGAAAGCACAACTGTAGATATTGGAAATCTTTTTGTCTATGAGTATCAAAGCATTAGGGAAAATGTTTTTGAGTATATTTTAAAAGAAAGCAATGGCATGCTATTTTCACCATGATTCTTACTTAGGCTTATGCCTTTAGTAACACAGTATTAAAACTTTGACTCAGTTCAAAGTACAACTGTAGATATTGGAAATATTTGTTGTCTGAGTCATTGCATTAGGTAAGAAGTTTTTCAGTATCTTTTAAAAGAAGGCAAGAACAAGCGATTTTTCCATGATTCTTACTTAGACTCATGCACTTAGTAAAAGAATATTAAAACTTTCACTCAGTTCCAAGCACAACCGTAGATATTGGAAATCTTTTTGTCTATGTGTATCAAAGCATTAGGGAAAAAGTTTTTGAGTATATTTCAAAAGAAAGCAATGGCATGCTATTTTCACCATGATTCTTACTTAGGCACATGCCATTAGTAACAGAGTATTAAAACTTTGACTTAGTTCCAAGCACAACTGTAGATATTGGAAATCTTTTTGTCTATGAGTATCAAAGCATTGGGAAAATGTTTTGAGTATATTTTAAAAGAAAGCAATGGCATGCTATTTTCACCATGATTCTTACTTAGGCACATGCCATTAGTAACAGAGTATTAAAACTTTGACTCAGTTCCATGCACATCTGTAGATATTGGAAATCTTTTTGTCCAATAGTATCAATGGATTAGGGAAAAAGTTTTTGAGTATCTTTTAAAAGAAAGAAAGGGCATACTATTTTTACCATGATTCTTACTTAGGCTCTTGCCTTTAGTAACACAGTATTAAAACTTTGACTCATTTCAAAGCACAACTGTAGATATTGGAAATCTTTGTTGTCTATGAGTATCAAAGCATTAGGGAAAAAGTTTTTGAGTATCTTTTAAAAGAAAGCAAGGCCAAGCTACTTAATCCATGATTCTTACTAAGGCTCATGCCCTTAGTAACAGTGTATTAAAACTTTGACTCAGTTCCAGGCACAACCGTAGATATTGGAAATCTTTTTGTCTAAGGGTATCAATGCATTAGGGAAAAGGTTTTTGAGTATCTTTTAAAAGAAAGCAAGGGCATGCTATTTTCACCATGATTCTTACTTAGGCTCATGCCTTTAGTAACACAGTATTAAAACTTTGACTTAGTTCCAAGCACAACTGTAGATATTGGAAATCTTTTTGTCTATGAGTATCACTGCATTAATGAAATTGTTTTTGAGTCTTTTAAAAGAAAGCAAGGCCAAGCGACTTAATCCATGATTCTTACTAAGGCTCATGCCCTTAGTAACAGTGTATTAAAACTTTGACTCAGTTCCAGGCACAACCGTAGATATTGGAAATCTTTTTGTCTATCAGTAACAATGCATTAGGGAAAAAGTTTTTGAGTATTTTTTAAAAGAAAGCAAGGGCTTACTATTTTCACCATGATTCTTACTTAGGCTCATGCCATTAGTAACAGAGTATTAAAACTGACTTAGTTCCAAGCACAACTGTAGATATTGGAAATCTTTTTGTCTATGAGTATCAATGAATTAGGGAAAACTTTTTTGAGTATCTTTTAAAAGAAAGCAAGGCCAAGCTACTTAATCCATGATTATTACTAAGGCTCATGCCCTTAGTAAAAAAATATTAAAACTTTGACTCAGTTCCAAGCACAACCGTAGATATTGGAAACCTTTTTGTCTATGAGTATCAAAGCATTAGGGAAAAAGTTTTTGAGTATATTTTAAAAGAAAGCAATGGCATGCTATTTTCACCATGATTCTTACTTGGGCACATGCCATTAGTAACAGAGTATTAAAACTTTGACTTAGTTCCAAGCACAACTGTAGATATTGGAAATCTTTTTGTCTATGAGTATCAAAGCATTAGGGAAAATGTTTTTGAGTATATTTTAAAAGAAAGCAATGGCATGCTATTTTCACCATGATTCTTACTTAGGCTCATGCCTTTAGTAACACAGTATTAAAACTTTGACTCAGTTCAAAGCACAACTGTAGATATTGGAAATCTTTGTTGTCTGAGTCATTGCATTAGGTAAGAAGATTTTCAGTATCTTTTAAAAGAAAGCAAGAACAAGCGATTTTTACCATGATTCTTACTTAGACTCATGCACTTAGTAAAAGAATATTAAAACTTTCACTCAGTTCCAAGCACAACCGTAGATATTGGAAATCTTTTTGTCTATGAGTATCAAAGCATTAGGGAAAAAGTTTTTGAGTATATTTTAAAAGAAAGCAATGACATGCTATTTTCACCATGATTCTTACTTAGGCACATGCCATTAGTAACAGAGTATTAAAACTTTGACTTAGTTCCAAGCACAACTGTAGATATTCGAAATCTTTTTGTCTATGAGTATCACTGCATTAGGGAAATTGTTTTTGAGTCTTTTAAAAGAAAGCAAGGCCAAGCGACTTAATCCATGATTCTTACTAAGGCTCATGCCCTTAGTAACAGTGTATTAAAACTTTGACTCAGTTCCAGGCACAACCGTAGATATTGTAAATCTTTTTGTCTATAAGTAACAATGCATTAGGGAAAAAGTTTTTGAGTATTTTTTAAAAGAAAGCAAGGGCTTACTATTTTCACCATGATTCTTACTTAGGCTCATGCCATTAGTAACAGAGTATTAAAACTGACTTAGTTCCAAGCACAACTGTAGATATTGGAAATCTTTTTGTCTATGAGTATCAATGAATTAGGGAAAACTTTTTTGAGTATCTTTTAAAAAGAAAGCAAGGTTTAAGCTACTTAATCCATATTCTTACTAAGGCTCATGCCCTTAGTAACAAATATTAAAACTTTGACTCATTTCAAGCACAACCATAGATATTGGAAACCTTTTTGTCTATGAGTATCAAAGCATTAGGGAAAAAGTTTTTGAGTATTTTTAAAAGAAAGCAATGGCATGCTATTTTCAACCATGATTCTTACTTGGGCACATGCATTAGTAACGGTATTAAAACTTTGACTTAGTTCCAAGCACAACTGTAGATATTGGAAATCTTTTTGTCTATGATTTCAAAGCATTAGAAAATGTTTTTGAGTATATTTTAAGAAAGCAATGGCAATGCATTTTCACAATGATTCTTACTAAGGCACATGCATTAAGTAATAAGAGTTTTAAAACTTTGACTCAGTTCCATGCATAACCGTAGATAATTGGAAATCTTTTTGTCCAATAGTATCAATGGATTAGGAAAAAGTTTTTGAGTATCTTTAAAGAAAGCAGGGAATACTATTTTTACCATGATTCTTACTTAGCTCTTGCCTTTAGTAACACAGTATTAAAACTTTGACTCATTTCAAAGCACAACTGTAGATATTGGAAATCATTGTTGTCTATGAGTATCAAAGCATTAGGAAAAAGTTTTTGAGTATCTTTAAAGAAAGCAAGGCCAGACTATAATCCATGATTCTTACTAAGGCTCATGCCCTTAGTAACACTGTATTAAATTTGACTCAGTTCCATGCACAACGTAAAATAATGAAAATCTTTTGTCTAGAGTATCAATGCATAGGGAAAAAGTTTTGAGTACCTTTTAAAGAAAGCCATGGCTTACTATTTTTACCATGATTCTTTAGCTCATGCCTTTAGTAACAGAGTATTAAAACTTTGACTCAAGTCGAAGCACAACTGTAGATATTGGAAATCTTGTTGTCTATGAGTCAATGCAAAAGGTAAGAAGTTTTTCAGTATCTTTAAAGAAAGTAAAAACAAGCATTTTTACCATTATTCTTTCTTAGGCTCATCCTTAGTACAGAATATTAAAACTTTGACTCAGTTCAAGCACAACTGTAAGATATTGGAAATCTTTTTGTCTATGAGTATAAAGCATTAGGGAAAAAGTTTTTCAGTATCTTTTAAAAGAAAGCAAGGCCAAGCTAAGTCAAAGTTTTAATACTCTGCTACTAATGGTAAGTGCCTAAGTAAGAATCATGGTGAAAATAGCATGCCATTGCTTTCTTTTAAAAATATACTCAAAAACTTTTTCCCTAATGCTTTTTACTCAAAGGCAAAAAGATTTCCAATATCTACGGTTGTGCTTGGAACTGAGTGAAAGTTTTAAAATTCTGTTACTAAGTGCGTGAGCCTAAGTAAGAATCATGGTAAAAGTCACTTGTCTTGCTTTTTTTTAAAAGATACTGAAAAACTTCTTACCTAATGCAATGACTCATAGACAACAAAGATTTCCAATATCTACAGTTGTGCTTTGAACTGAGTCAAAGTTTTAATACTGTGTTACTAAAGGCATGAGCCTAAGTAAGAATCATGGTGAAAATAGCATGCCCTTGCTTTCTTTTAAACGATACTCAAAAACTTTTACCTAATGCATTGACTCATAGACAAAAATGATTTCCAATATCTACAGTTGTGCTTTGAACTGAGTCAAAGTTTTAATATTCTTTTACTAAGGCATGAGCCTAAGTAAGAATAATGAAAAAATGCTTGTTTTGGCTTTCTTTTAAAAGATACTGAAAAACTTCTTACCTTTTGCATTGACTCATGGACAACAAAGATTTCCAATATCTACAGTTGTGCTTCGAACTGAGTCAAAGTTTTAATACTCTGTTACTAAAGGCATGAGCCTAAGTAAGAATCATGGTAAAAATAGTATGCCCTTGCTTTATTTAAAAGATACTCAAAAACTTTTTCCCTAATGCATTGATACTCTTAGACAAAAAGATTTCCAATATCTACGGTTGTGCATGGAACTGAGTCAAAGTTTTAATACACTGTTACTAAGGGCATGAGCCTTAGTAAGAATCATGGATTAAGTAGCTTGGCCTTGCTTTCTTTTAAAAGATACTCAAAAACTTTTCCCTAATGCTTTGATACTCATAGACAACAAAGATTTCCAATATCTACAGTTGTGCTTTGAACTGAGTAAAAGTTTTAATACTCTGTTACTAAAGGCAAGAGCCTAAGTAAGAATCATGGTGAAAATAGTATGCCCTTGCTTTCTTTTAAAAAATACTCAAAAACTTTTTTCCCTAATGCATTGTTACTTATAGACAAAAAGATTTCCAATATCTACGGTTGTGCCTGGAACTGAGTCAAAGTTTTAATACACTGTTACTAAGGGCATGAGCCTTAGTAAGAATCATGGATTAAGTCGCTTGGCCTTGCTTTCTTTTAAAAGACTCAAAAACGTTTTCCCTAATGCAGTGATACTCATAGACAAAAAGATTTCCAATATCTACAGTTGTGCTTGGAAATAAGTCAAAGTTTTAATACTCTGTTACTAATGGCATGTGCCTAAGTAAGAATCATGGTGAAAATAGCATGCCATTGCTTTCTTTTAAAATATACTCAAAAACATTTTTCCCTAATGCTTTGATACTCATAGACAAAAAGATTTCCAATATCTACGGTTGTGCTTGGAACTGAGTTAAAGTTTTAATATTCTGTTACTAAGTGCATGAGCCTAAGTAAGAATCATGGTAAAAATCGCTTGTTCTTGCTTTCTTTTAAAAGATACTGAAAAACTTCTTACCTAATGCAATGACTCATAGACAACAAAGATTTCCAATATCTACAGTTGTGCTTTGAACTGAGTCAAAGTTTTAATACTGTGTTACTAAAGGCATGAGCCTAAGTAAGAATCATGGTGAAAATAGCATGCCCTTGCTTTCTTTTAAAAGATACTCAAAAACTTTTTCCCTAAAGCATTGATACCCTTAGACAAAAAGATTTCCAATATCTACGGTTGTGCCTGGAACTGAGTCAAAGTTTTAATACACTGTTACTAAGGGCAGGAGCCTTAGTAAGAATCATGGATTAAGTAGCTTGGCCTTGCTTTCTTTTAAAAGATACTCAAAAACGTTTTCCCTAATTCATTGATACTCATAGACAAAAAGATTTCCAATATCTACAGCTGTTCTTGGAACTAAGTCAAAGTTTTATTATTATTTTACTAAGGGCACGAGCCTAAGAATCATGGTGAAAATAGCTTGCCCTTGCTTTCTTTTAAAAGATACTGAAAAACTTCTTACCTAATGCAATGACTCATAGACAACAAAGATTTCCAATATCTACAGTTGTGCTTTGAACTGAGTCAAAGTTTTAATACTGTGTTCCTAAAGGCATGAGCCTAAGTAAGAATCATGGTGAAAATAGCATGCCCTTGCTTTCTTTTAAATGATACTCAAAAACTTCTTACCTAATGCATTGACTCATAGACAAAAAAGATTTCCAATATCTACAGTTGTGCTTTGAACTGAGTCAAAGTTTTAATATTCTGTTACTAAGGGCATGAGCCTAAGTAAGAATAATGATAAAAATCGCTTGTTTTTGCTTTCTTTTAAAAGATACTGAAAAACTTCTTACCTTTTGCATTGACTCATAGACAACAAAGATTTTCAATATCTACAGTTGTGCTTCGAACTGAGTCAAACTTTTAATACTCTGTTACTAAAGGCATGAGCCTAAGTAAGAATCATGGTAAAAATAGTATGCCCTTGCTTTATTTAAAAGATACTCAAAAACTTTTTCCCTAATGCATTGATACTCTTAGACAAAAAGATTTCCAATATCTACGGTTGTGCATGGAACTGAGTCAAAGTTTTAATACACTGTTACTAAGGGCATGAGTCTTAGTAAGAATCATGGATTAAGTAGCTTGGCCTTGCTTTCTTTTAAAAGATACTCAAAAACGTTTTCCCTAATGCTTTGATACTCATAGACAACAAAGATTTCCAATATCTTCGGTTGTGCTTGGAACTGAGTGAAAGTTTTAATATTCTGTTTCTAAGTGCATGAGCCTAAGTAAGAATCATGGTAAAAATCGCTTGTTCTTGCTTTCTTTTAAAAGATACTGAAAAACGTCTTACCTAATGCAATGACTCATAGACAACAAAGATTTCCAATATCTACAGTTGTGCTTTGAACTGAGTCAAAGTTTTAATACTGTGTTACTAAAGGCATGAGCCTAAGTAAGAATCATGGTGAAAATAGCATGCCCTTGCTTTCTTTTAAAAGATACTCAAAATCTTTTTCCCTAATGCATTGATACTCTTAGACAAAAAGATTTCCAATATCTACGGTTGTGCATGGAACTGAGTCAAAGTTTTAATACACTGTTACTAAGGGCATGAGCCTTAGTAAGAACCATGGATTAAGTAGCTTGGCCTTGCTTTCTTTTAAAAGATACTCAAAAACGTTTTCCCTAATGCATTGATACTCATAGACAAAAAGATTTCCAATATCTACAGTTGTGCTTGGAACTAAGTCAAAGTTTAAATACTCTGTTACTAATGGCATCAGCCTAAGTAAGAATCATGGTGAAAATAGCATGCCATTGCTTTCTTTTAAAATATACTCAAAAACTTTTTCCCAAATGCTTTGATACTTATAGACAAAAAGATTTCCAATATCTACGGTTGTGCTTGGAACTGAGTCAAAGTTTTAATACTGTGTTACTAAAGGCATGAGCCTAAGTAAGAATCATGGTGAAAATAGCATGCCCTTGCTTTCTTTAAAAGATACTCAAAAACTTTTTCCCTAATGCATTGATACTCATAGACAAAAAGATTTCCAATATCTACAGTTGTGCTTGGAACTAAGTCAAAGTTTTAATACTCTGTTACTAATGGCATGAGCCTAAGTAAGAATCATGGTGAAAATAGCATGATATTGCTTTCTTTTAAAATATACTCAAAAACTTTTTCCCTAATGCTTTGATTCTCATAGACAAAAAGATTTCCAATATCTACGGTTGTGCTTGGAACTGAGTCAAAGTTTTAATATTTTGTTACTAAGGGCATGAGCCTTAGTAAGAATCATGGATTAAGTAGCTTGGCCTTGCTTTCTTTTAAAAGATACTCAAAAACTTTTTCCCTAATGCATTGATACTCATAGACAAAAAGATTTCCAATATCTACAGTTATGCTTGGAACTGAGTCAAAGTTTTAATACTCTGTTACTAATGGCATGTGCCTAAGTAAGAATCATGGTGAAAATAGCATGCCATTGCTTTCTTTTAAAATATACTCAAAAACTTTTTCCCTAATGCTTTGATACTCATAGACAACAAAGATTTCCAATATCTACAGTTGTGCTTTGAACTGAGTAAAAGTTTTAATACTGTGTTACTAAAGGCAAGAGCCTAAGTAAGAATCATGGTGAAAATAGTATGCCCTTGCTTTCTTTTAAAAGATACTCAAAAACTTTTTCCCTAATCTATTTATACTATTAGACAAAAAGATTTCCAATATCTACAGTTGTGCTTTGAACTGAGTAAAAGTTTTAATACTGTGTTACTAAAGGCAAGAGCCTAAGTAAGAATCATGGTGAAAATAGTATGCCCTTGCTTTCTTTTAAAAAATACTCAAAAACTTTTTCCCTAATGCATTTTTACTTATAGACAAAAAGATTTCCAATATCTACAGTTGTGCCTGGAACTGAGTCAAAGTTTTAATACACTGTTACTAAGGGCATGAGCCTTAGTAAGAATCATGGATTAAGTCGCTTGGCCTTGCTTTCTTTTAAAAGACTCAAAAACGTTTTCCCTAATGCAGTGATACTCATAGACAAAAATATTTCCAATATCTACAGTTGTGCTTGGAACTAAGTCAAAGTTTTAATACTCTGTTACTAATGGCATGTGCCTAAGTAAGAATCATGGTGAAAATAGCATGCCATTGCTTTCTTTTAAAATATACTCAAAAACTTTTTCCCTAATGCTTTGATACTCATAGACAAAAAGATTTCCAATATCTACGGTTGTGCTTGAAACTGAATCAAAGTTTTAATATTCTGTTACTAAGGGCATGAGCCTTAGTAAGAATCATGAATTAAGTAGCTTGGCCTTGCTTTCTTTTAACCCCTAGACGACAGCCTTACGTCTCTAGACGTCGGCTGTCGTTACCCCCGTGTTTGGAGTGAGCTCCGGCGTGGAGCTCACTCCAAACCTCCCACATCTCAGCTGATCTCACTAGCTGAGATGTGGGAGAAACAGCACCAATCGGTCCCGCCACCGATCGGCGCTGTTTAACCCCTTAGATCTCGCCATCAATCTCTGAAAGCGGGATCTAAGGGAGCCGGAGCGTGCAGCGCGCGCTTACCGGGCTCCAGGGGAGGTCTCGCGATAGTATCGCGGGATCTCCCGTGCTGATGTCACAGGCCAGGGTCCTGGCTTGACCCTGGAACCTGTATGGAGAATTTCCTGCTTGTGGTTGGCAGAGGCTGCCAACCACAACAGGTCCGCGATTCTGACACATACAGAGGAGCTGCAGCTCCTCTGTATGTGTCAGAAGCGATCGGACTGTGCAGCAGTGTGCCTCTCTATGGGGCAGTGTAAAATTAAGAATTAATAAACAAATAAAGTTTTTACAAAGTTGAAAAAAAAACAAAAAACATAAAAGTTCAAATCACCCCCCTTTTCTCCCATCCACAATAAAAGTATTAAAAAATTAAATAAAATACACATATTTGGTATCGCCGTGTTCAGAATCGCCCGATCTATCAATATAAATAATCAAATAATGAGAGCCATGAACTGCGTAGCGCAAAAAATGGTTCAAACGCCAAAATTACGTTTTTTTGGTCGCTATAACAATGCTAAAAAATGCAATAACGGGCGATCAAAACAGCGCATGCACCCAAGTATGGTATCATTAAAAACGTCAGCTCGAGACGCAAAAAATAAGCCGTCACCCAGCCCCAGATCCCGAAAAATGAGGACGCTACGGGTCGCAGAACATGGCGCAAAGAGTGCAATGTTTTTTTTTTTCATGCTTTTGAATTTTTTTCCACCACCTACATACCAATAAAGGCATACATGTTTGGTATCTACAAACTCGTACTGACCCGAGGCATCGCACCGTCACGTCGGTTTTACCATATAGTGAACACGGCGACTAAAAAATCCAAAAAACAAACATGTAATTGCACTTTTTTTGCAATTTCACTGCACTTGGAATTTTTTTGCAATTTCCCTGTACATTAAATGGTAAAACAAATTATTGCATCTGAAAGTACAACTCGTCCCGCAAAAAACAAGCCGTCATATGTCTATATTGACGGAAAAATAAAAACGTTATGGCTCTTGGAAGCCGAGGAGCGAAAAAACGAAAATGAAAAATGACAAATTTCTTCGTCATTAAGGGGTTAAAAGATACTCAAAAAAGTTTTCCCTAATTCATTGATACTCATAGACAAAAAGATTTCCAATATCTACAGTTGTGCTTGGAACTAAGTCAAAGTTTTATTATTATTTTACTAAGGGCACGAGCCTAAGAATCATGGTGAAAATAGCTTGCCCTTGCTTTCTTTTAAACGATACTCAAAAACGTCTTACCTAATGCATTGACTCTTAGACAAAAAAGATTTCCAATATCTACAGTTGTGCTTGGAACTAAGTCAAAGTTTTAATACTCTGTTACTAATGGCATGAGCCTAAGTAAGAATAATCGTGAAAATAGCATGCCCTTGCTTCTTTTGAAAATATACTCAAAAACTTTTTCCCTAATGCTTTTATACTCATAGGCAAAAAGATTTCCAATATCTACGGTTGTGCTTGGAACTGAGCGAAAGTTTTAAAATTCTTTTACTAAGTGCATGAGCCTAAGTAAGAATCATGGTAAAAATCGCTTGTCCTTGCTTTCTTTTAAAAGATACTGAAAAACTTCTTACCTTTTGCATTGACTTATAGACAAAAAAGATTTCCAATATCTACAGTTGTGCTTCGAACTGAGTCAAAGTTTTAATACTCTGTTACTAAAGGCATGAGCCTAAGTAAGAATCATGGTAAAAATAGTATGCCCTTGCTTTATTTAAAAGATACTCAAAAACTTTTTCCCTAATGCATTGATACTCTTAGACAAAAAGATTTCCAATATCTACGGTTGTGCATGGTACTGAGTCAAAGTTTTAATACACTGTTACTAAGGGCATGAGCCTTAGTAAGATACATGGATTAAGTAGCTTGGCCTTGCTTTCTTTTAAAAGATACTCAAAAACTTTTTCCCTAATGCTTTGATACTCATAGACAACAAAGATTTCCAATATCTACAGTTGTGCTTTGAACTGAGTAAAAGTTTTAATACTGTGTTACTAAAGGCAAGAGCCTAAGTAAGAATCATGGTGAAAATAGTATGCCCTTGCTTTCTTTTAAAAGATACTCAAAAACTTTTTCCCTAATCCATTTATACTATTAGACAAAAAGATTTCCAATATCTACAGTTGTGCTTTGAACTGAGTAAAAGTTTTAATACTGTGTTACTAAAGGCAAGAGCCTAAGTAAGAATCATGGTGAAAATAGTATGCCCTTGCTTTCTTTTAAAAAATACTCAAAAACTTTTTCCCTAATGCATTGTTACTTATAGACAAAAAGATTTCCAATATCTACGGTTGTGCTTGGAACTGAGTGAAAGTTTTAATATTCTGTTACTAAGTGCATGAGCCTAAGTAAGAATCATGGTAAAAATCGCTTGTTCTTGCTTTCTTTTAAAAGATACTAAAAAACTTCTTACCTAATGCAATGACCCATAGACAACAAAGATTTCCAATATCTACAGTTGTGCTTTGAACTGAGTCAAAGTTTTAATACTGTGTTACTAAAGGCATGAGCCTAAGTAAGAATCATGGTGAAAATAGCATGCCCTTGCTTTCTTTTAAACGATACTCAAAAACTTCTTACCTAATGCATTGACTCATAGACAAAAACGATTTCCAATATCTACAGTTGTGCTTTGAACTGAGTCAAAGTTTTAATATTCTGTTACTAAGGGCATGAGCCTAAGTAAGAATAATGATAAAAATCGCTTGTTTTTGCTTTCTTTAAAAGATACTGAAAAACTTCTTACCTTTTGCATTGACTCATAGACAACAAAGATTTTCAATATCTACAGTTGTGCTTTGAACTGAGTCAAAGTTTTAATACTGTGTTACTAAAGGCAAGAGCCTAAGTAAGAATCATGGTGAAAATAGTATGCCCTTGCTTTCTTTTAAAAGATACTCAAAAACTTTTTCCCTAATGCATTGATACTCTTACACAAAAAGATTTCCAATATCTACGGTTGTGCATGTAACTGAGTCAAAGTTTTAATACACTGTTACTAAGGGCATGAGCCTTAGTAAGAATCATGGATTAAGTAGCTTGGCCTTGCTTTTTTTTAAAAGATACTCAAAAACGTTTTCCCTAATGCATTGATACTCATAGACAAAAAGATTTCCAATATCTACAGTTGTTCTTGGAACTAAGTCAAAGTTTAAATAATCTGTTACTAATTTCATAAGCCTAAGTAAGAATCATGGTGAAAATAGCATGCCATTGCTTTCTTTTAAAATATACTCAAAAACCTTTTCCCAAATACTTTGATACTCATAGACAAAAAGATTTCCAATATCTACGGTTGTGCTTGGAACTGAGTCAAAGTTTTAATACTGTGTTACTAAAGGCATGAGCCTAAGTAAGAATCATGGTGAAAATAGCATGCCCTTGCTTTCTTTTAAAAGATACTCAAAAACTTTTTCCCTAATGCATTGATACTCATAGACAATAAGATTTCCAATATCTACAGTTGTGCTTGGAACTAAGTCAAAGTTTTAATACTGTGTTACTAATGGCATGAGCCTAAGTAAGAATCATGGTGAAAATAGCATGCATTGCTTTCTTTTAAAATATACTCAAAAATTTTTTACATAATGCTTTGATACTCATAGACAAAAAGATTTCCAATATCTACGGTTGTGCTTGGAACTGAGTGAAAGTTTTAATATTCTGTTACTAAGTGCATGAGCCTAAGTAAGAATCATGTTAAAAATCGCTTGTTCCTGCTTTCTTTTAAAAGATACTGAAAAACTTCTTACCTAATGCAATGACTCATAGACAACAAAGATTTCCAATATCTACAGTTGTGCTTTGAACTGAGTCAAAGTTTTAATACTGTGTTACTAATGGCATGAGCCTAAGTAAGAATCATGGTGAAAATAGCATGCCCTTGCTTTCTTTTAAACGATACTCAAAAACTTCTTACCTAATGCATTGACTCATAGACAAAAAAGATTTCCAATATCTACAGTTGTGCTTTGAACTGAGTCAAAGTTTTAATATTCTGTTACTAAGGGCATGAGCCTAAGTAAGAATAATGATAAAAATCGCTTGTTTTTGCTTTCTTTTAAAAGATACTGAAAAACGTCTTACCTTTTGCATTGACTCAAAGAAAACAAAGATTTTCAATATCTACAGTTGTGCTTTGAACTGAGTCAAAGTTTTAATACTGTGTTACTAAAGGCAAGAGCCTAAGTAAGAATCATGGTGAAAATAGTATGCCCTTGCTTTCTTTTAAAAGATACTCAAAAACTTTTTCCCTAATGCATTGATACTCTTACACAAAAAGATTTCCAATATCTACGGTTGTGCATGTAACTGAATCAAAGTTTTAATACACTGTTACTAAGGGCATGAGCCTTAGTAAGAATCATGGATTAAGTAGCTTGGCCTTGCTTTCTTTTAAAAGATACTCAAAAACGTTTTCCCTAATGCATTGATACTCATAGACAAAAAGATTTCCAATATCTACAGTTGTGCTTGGAAGTAAGTCAAAGTTTAAATACTCTGTTACTAACGTCATAAGCCTAAGTAAGAATCATGGTGAAAATAGCATGCCATTGCTTTCTTTTAAAATATACTCAAAAACTTTTTCCCAAATGCTTTGATACTCATAGACAAAAAGATTTCCAATATCTACGGTTGTCCTTGGAACTGAGTCAAAGTTTTAATACTGTGTTACTAAAGGCATGAGCCTTAGTAAGAATCATGGTGAAAATAGCATGCACTTGCTTTCTTTTAAAAGATACTTAAAAACTTTTTCCCTAATGCATTGATACTCATAGACAAAAAGATTTCCAATATCTATAGTTGTGCTTGGAACTAAGCCAAAGTTTAAATACTCTGTTACTAATGGCATAAGCCTAAGTAAGAATCATGGTGAAAATAGCATGCCATTGCTTTCTTTTAAAATATACTCAAAAACCTTTTCCCAAATACTTTGATACTCATAGACAAAAAGAATTCCAATATCTACGGTTGTGCTTGGAACTGAGTGAAAGTTTTAATATTCTGTTACTAAGTGCATGAGCCTAAGTAAGAATCATGTTAAAAATCGCTTGTTCCTTCTTTCTTTTAAAAGATACTGAAAAACTTCTTACCTAATGCAATGACTCATAGACAACAAAGATTTCCAATATCTACAGTTGTGCTTTGAACTGAGTCAAAGTTTTAATACTGTGTTACTAAAGGCATGAGCATAAGTAAGAATCATGGTGAAAATAGCATGCCCTTGCTTTCTTTTAAAAGATACTCAAAATCATTTTCCCTAATGTATTGATACTCTTAGACAAAAAGATTTCCAATATCTACGGTTGTGCATGGAACTGAGTAAAAGTTTTAATACTGTGTTACTAAAGGCATGAGCCTAAGTAAGAATCATGGTGAAAATAGCATGCCCTTGCTTTCTTTTAAAAGATACTCAAAAACTTTTTCCCTAATGCATTGATACTCATAGACAAAAAGATTTCCAATATCTACAGTTGTGCTTGGAACTAAGTCAAAGTTTTAATACTGTGTTACTAAAGGCATGAGCGTAAGAATCATGGTGAAAATAGCATGCCCTTGCTTTCTTTTAAAAGATACTCAAAATCTTTTTCCCTAATGTATTGATACCCATAGACAAAAACATTTCCAATATCTACGGTTGTGCTTGGAACTGAGTGAAAGTTTTAATATTTTGTAACTAAGTGCATGAGCCTAAGTAAGAATCATGTTAAAAATCGCTTGTTCCTGCTTTCTTTTAAAAGATACTGAAAAACTTCTTACCTAATGCAATGACTCATAGACAACAAAGATTTCCAATTTCTACA
>JARQOC010003537.1:0-15705 GCA_033576535.1 Allobates femoralis | reverse complement strand
TTTTTTTCACTCTTCACCACTCTGGGCTCAGCATATGTGTCAAGCATTTGTCTGCAATATGTGTGTGTACATTTTTAGGCACCCTACACCTTGCAGACGCCACCACTGAGCTTCTGTTATAAGGAAAAAGAATCCACACTTAAAAAAAAAAAAAAAAAAAAAAATTAGATTTGGCATAAGCAGTTTCTGTAGTGTAGTGGTTATCACGTTCGCCTCACACGCGAAAGGTCCCCGGTTCGAAACCGGGCAGAAACACGTGCTTATTTTGGGATGCAAGACAATACTTTAGGTTTCGGCAGCAATGCTTTTACCCATTTAGCTTCTGTGCATGTTTACGGTGTGCAACAGCTCTTGACAGTGTGTAGGTTATCACATTCACGTAACACCTGAGGTGCGAAAAGATGCGAAACCAGACATTTACATGCTGCTACTCTTTCTTGTTGGCTTTTAGCTATGGCAAGAAATTGATTTCTTTTCAAAATGGTTTTGTTTCCAAGCAAAGATATCTCAGCTACTTTTGAACCAGAATAAAGGTAACCTAAAATTTTAAACTTTCCCTTGTTGATGTATGCGCGATTTATTGTTTTCAGACTCAGTTTTTATTTGCAAATTTTCATTGCTTTGTTTCCTTTCTAGCTCTTGCTTGCTTAATGGGAACACACAATGTCTTTCGAGCTGTTTCTGTAGTGTAGTGGTTATCACATTCGCCTAACACGCGAAAGGTCCCCCGTTCGAAACTGGGCAGAAACATGACTTCTTTGTTTTGTAATGCAGCAATACAACTTTCATCACACCTTGATCTTTTTTTTTTTTTTTAAACAATAAATTTTTATTGAGAAATTTTCCAGTACAGAGAAAATCAGAACATACATCCTCATTTATGGCCAACATGGCCTAAACGGAGGCAGTGAATACCATAACAATAAGACACAAAAAAAAAAAAGGGGGGATAGGGAGATTTGGGGGAGGAGGGGGGGAGGAAAAAATAAGGAGGGAAAGTACGGGTTGGGTAGGGGGGGGGGGAGGGGGTTTCGGTCTAGCCACTTCAAAATCCGTAACGATTAAGACATGTTAGGAATATTAATGTACACAGATAGTATTGTGTCGGGAAGAGACCCATAGGTCCCACCACGATAGGACTCTACTCCTTCGTTTGGCGTCCTGCGCCAGGAGCAGTTCATGTTGAAAATGTAGGTTGATAGAGTTCAGAAGATCCCCCACGGTAGGGACCAAAGGTTGTTTCCAATAACGGGCGACACAATTGCGTGCTGAGATCAGAACAATAGTGAACATTGGACGAAAGCTAGGAGGAAAGGATTCCAATCCCAAGCCCAGAAGAGCCAGCGTAGGAGGCAAGTTTACTGTCAGTCCAGTAATTTCTGTTAATAAGTCTTGAACAAAAGACCAAAATTGCTGGAGTTTTGGGCAGTACCACCACAGATGTTGAATAGTTCCCTTATGATTACACTTTTTCCAGCAGAGAGGTGACACAGAGTTAGGGCCAGTTGGAAAGTGGGCTAGTCGTTCCGGAGAGATATACCAGTCCATCTGTGTTTTTTTTAATTGTTCATGGTGGTTAATACATTTGGAAAAGGCGGACACATGAGTGGCAGCTCTTTGCCAGGATTGGAGGTCTGTTGAAAAGTTCAAACGCTTCTCCCACCTTAACATGTATGGAAGCTTTGTTTTGCCTCTCTCCCCCACCAGAGCATTATACATAATAGCTACCCCTCGATCATTGGGGGAGGATGATTTAAAGTATCTCTGTAATAAATGGTCCACGTCAACTGGGCTCACCTCCGGAAGCTTCAAGGAATCCAGAAAATGACGTAGTTGAAGGTAACAATAGAAGGAGGTACGGGGAACGCCAAAATTATCCATCAAATCTGAAAAGGCTTTGACTCTATCCCCCTCCCTTACTTGCCTTAGGAGCTCCACCCCGAGCGGTTTCCATGCGGAAAGAGAGAGAGAGTCCACAGCCAGTTCGACCGCTGAGATAGAAATGTAGTGGTGTAGAAAGGATAGAAGGCCCCTGTTATGATGTGTCCAGATTTTAAGTAATGTGGTCATTGCTGAAAGGGGTATTTTATGTTTGCAGGTCGAGAGTAACGTTGCCTCTAATAGTAGTCTGGTGGAGTACCGAGGGGCAAAATGTTGTTCGATCTGCAACCATAGGCATTGGGAATCTTCTCTCCACCATACTCCTGCAGCTGCCAAGTGTATGGCATGATAGTAAGAAGTGATGTCCGGAGAGCCGAGCCCTCCCAGGCGGGTCGGAAGGGTCAGAATTTTAGTGCTAACTCGGTGGGTTTTGGAGTTCCAAATAAAGTTACCTAAGAGTCCCTGTAAAGAATGTAAGAAGCGTCGAGGGAACGAGAATGGAAGACACCGCAATGTATATAATATTTTGGGAAGATATGTCATCTTGGTAATTTGGATTCTTGCAATCCATGACAAATTTAATGATGAATGGGAACTTAGACTCAATGTAATCGACTTATACAGGGCTTCATAATTGCTCCGGACGATGTCGGCAGTACGAGTGATTTGGATGCCCAGGTATGGGAACCCAAGTGGAGACCATACGAAGGGCAAATTAGATTGGAGACGCTTGGCCAAATCCTGAGGAACGTTAATGGGGAACAGAAGGGATTTTGAGGAATTCAATTTATAGTATGACACTTCCGAAAATTCAGAGAGAACATTCATAATCCGAGGGATGGTCCTCGCGACGTCCTTGCACATAAACACGACGTCATCGGCATATAAGCCTATTTTGTGTTCTCTGGATCCAACACGGGGCCCAATAATTTCAGGATCTTGCCTCACCCTCTCAGCCAAGGGTTCCATTGCTAGTGCAAATATTAATGGTGAGAGGGGGCAGCCTTGCCGTGTTCCGTTAGTTATTGAGAATCCAGAGGAGACAAAGCCCGAGGTTTTCACCCTCGCATTAGGAAAAGAGTAAAGTGCCATTATAGAGGCTTGGAAATCACCCACAATTCCAAATCTGGCCAATACCTCCCTTAAGTACCCCCAGTGCACTCTGTCAAAGGCTTTCTCAGCATCCAAAGACAAGAGGGCACTGGGGGTATGGTCTCTTTCCATCAGTTCAAGTAAGTCTAACAGTCGCCTAGTGCCATCTGAAGCCTGTCTCGCCGGGATAAATCCTACCTGGTCAGGATTAATCAAATGGGGTAATACACGCATCAGGCGAGTGGCTAACATCTTGGCATAGATTTTAAGGTCGCTATTGAGAAGCGCGATAGGTCTAAAATTTGCTGGGGAAGTATTGGATTTTCCCGGTTTTGGGAGCGTAGCGATTGAGGCCTCTAGACCCTCAGGTATTATTTGACCCTCTGTCCGCCAAAGATTGAAAAGTTTTAAGAGATAGGGAGATAAGGGTTGAAGGAAGGAGTGATAATAAGAGTAAGTGTACCCGTCAGGTCCCGGAGCAGATCCCTTCTTCATACCCCTAATCACTTCTTGTATTTCCTGTATTGAGAAAGGGGCATTTAGCATTTCTATTTGTGAGGGAGATACTCTGGGTAGGTGAATCTTGTCAAGGAAATCATTTATGAGCTCTGGGGAGGGCTGAGGGGTTAGCACATCATCTCTTAAATTATAGAGTGAATAGTAGTAATTACGAAATTCCTCTGCAATCGTCAGTGGGTTTCTAATTACTGATTTGCTCTGTGTCACTAGATGGTCAATTTTGTTATGTTCCTGTTTTTGTTTAATGCGCCGGGCTAAAAGAGAACCCGCTCGATCACCCATTCCATAAAACTCCGCTTTGAATCTCCTCAAGTTGTGTTCAACTTTAGCCAACAGTAAACCACGCAATTCCAAACGGGCTTCCGAAAGGTCTGCGAGTATTGATGGGAGGGGTGATTTTTTATGTAGTGTTTCCAATGATGTGATTTGGGACGTAAGGGACGTTATGCGTTCTTCTCTTTGTTTTTTTGCTCTAGACGCCATCTTTATGAGCATACCACGAATATATGCTTTATGAGCTAGCCAGAGAGTCTCTGGGTTTGTATCTCCCGTGTCATTTAGTAAAAAATATTCGTTAATATGCCCCGAGATCTGCTGTGTGTTATCAGGCAGAGTTAAAAGATAGTCATTGAGTTTCCATGTCTTTTGAGGCGAAAAGTGTGAGGGGTCTGAGATTTGAAGGGATACTGGGGCATGATCTGACCAGGTAATATGGCCAATGTCTGCTTGGAGACAGCTTGGGAGTAATGAGTCGTTCACTAAGAAGTAGTCTATCCTACTGTATGTCCCAAATCTTGGAGACATGTAGGAGTAATCTCTCTCTTCCCCATGGAGATACCGCCAGATATCGTGGAGCTGGTGAGAAGACAGTAGATTGCCCATGTCTGTTCGACAGTGGGCGGAGGAAGAAGAGTCAAGCCGTCTATTAGGGGGCAGATTATAATCCCCGGCAATAATCGTTAGATCCTTTGTCACTTCCTTTAATTTGTTAAATAAGGATCGGTGAAATTTCACCTGACCTGAATTGGGGCCGTATACTGATACTAACGAGTATGCCGTGTTGTTGAGAAGGGCACGAACTACTAGAAATCTCCCCTGAGGATCAGCAATTTCCTCTAACACTTGAACTGAAACAGATTTGTGTATTACTATCGCTACTCCAGCTTTTTTAACACCCGAAGATGCAAAAAACCTGTGGGGGTACAGGCTATTAGCCATTCTAGTATGATCTTGGGGGAGAAGGTGTGTCTCCTGTAAGAAGATTACCTCACTCCGAAGCTTTTTGATCTGGTTCCACATGAGAGAGCGCTTTCCAGGAGAGTTGAGCCCATTGACGTTTACCGAGGAAAACTTCAGAGCCATGGTCAACACTGGATATGCTGTAGTGAGGGGTGAGCAACAAGGTACAAAGATTACGTTAATACACAATGTCTTAAATTCAGTATACAATAATCAATACCTTTTGTGACCGACCAGGATCAGGAAGGTTAGGGAGGGATTAGGGAAAAATAGGGAAGGAAAGATAAGTGGGTAAAGGGTGGGTAAAAAAACCTATTTACAGTGCGTACTTATGACGCCAAAGGTGTAAACACCCAAAATTAGTATCCAAACCTCAGTTGTACTTGAGGGTCAAAAACAGCAAAAAGCTGAGTGAGTACCACAAACGTACCCTAGGGGGCAATAAAATTCCCAAAGTAGGAATATCAGAGAGGAAAAAAGCGCAGAATAGCCAGAAAGGGGTGAGATGATGCAGACAAGACAAGATAAGTAGGAAGAGGAGGGGGGGGGGAATGTATGAAAGTTAGAGGGGGGATGAGTAGGTGGGGAGAGAAGTTGTAAAGGAGGAAGGGAAGTTGAGATCGTGTTAAAGAATTATAATGGAAACGAAAGAAGCAAGGATATAGGTGGTGTATGTTTTAGAGAAAACTAGAAGAAGAAAAGGGTGAGAATGTAAGATGGAATAGATCGGAGAGGAAGGATTAGAACAGGGGCTAGTGGAAGCAGTGAGGTCGAAGTTAAGAAAGAGATAAGAGAGAGAAAGAGAGAGAAGAAGAGAAAAAAAAAAAAAAAAGAAAAATACAAGGCAGGAATAGAGGCCCCACAGACACCAAAGTGTAAGTATCTGTATAAGTATGAGTAAAATAACCGGTAGAAACAGTACTGTATTTGTTCAGACAGGATCCACATGATGGTCAGGGATGTCATCTGCAGGGACCGGACGATCCCGAGTCGGCGAGGCTGCATTCTTCGGTGGCATAAGATTCCATCGGCGGAGGAGGTCTTCGGCTTGAATAGGGGTCAGGCAGGCATGAATCACGTTGTCTCTTTTGATTAGCAATTTCATGGGGTAACCCCATCTGTAGTCGACTTGACGGTTTCTCAAGATAGATGTAACTTCCTGGAAGGCTCTTCGCCTGGCTAAAGTGCCTGCTGAGAGATCCGGGAACACAGAAATATGGCTGTATTCCTCTGGGGCTCCAGATCCACTCCTGAGAGCCCGCAGGAAGTCCTCTTTGACCTCGAAGAAGTGGATCCTTGCGAGCACATCTCTAGGTAGCGAGGGATCTATTGTAGAAGGTCTGGGCAGCCTGTGAATCCTGTCAATTACCACTTCACCAGGTTGTAGAGCGGGGATTACAGAGGAGACAAAATTCTGCAGCAGGGCTCTCAGCTCGCCTGTGTGCACACTTTCAGGGATCCCCCGTAGTTTCACATTATTACGCCTGGAGCGATCCTCCAGGTCCATCTGTTTCAGAGCCTGTCTCTCCGTCTTCTTCTGCAGCTCAGCATGTGCATCAAGTAGGGCATTGTGCGACCTTACTAATTCCCCCATTTTGGCCTCCAGATGATCTGTGCGATTGGTAAGGGATGTGACCTCTCCCCTCACCCCTGCTAGCATGGACTGCATGTCCTCTTGCAATGAGGACCGCAGTCCCGCCAGCAATTCTCTCATGGCTGCATGAGTAAGTGGTGTATCAGTCCTGGGGCCAGAGCCTGAAGAGAGCGAGGCCAGGGACGCAATAGATCCCCTCCTGGAGGCGCGTGTGGAGCGCTGGGGGGAAGAAGGCGGGAGCGCCATTTTAGCTGCGGCTGCAGTGAGGCTGGGGGATGGAGAGGCAGCAAAGAAATCCGTGACCCGGCGAGGGTGAGTTTTTTTCGGGTGTCTTACCCGTCCCATTAGGTGCCCGACGTCTTCAGACGTCCAGCGGAGTTACTTCCGCGCTGTTTGAGCCGGTCTATGCGGTGATAAGTTGCTTTGGTGTCTGCGGGTCCTCGGAGCTCCCGGTCTATGCGGCCATTCTAGTTCAGCTCCAGGCCACGCCCCCACACCTTGATCTTGAGTACTTGCCAAGTAAGCAGCAGTCCTACTCTTACAGTTTCTGTAGGGTAGTGATGATCACATTGACCTCACACGCGAAAGCTCCCTTTACCAATACCTGTTAGTTCTATGATTTCAGACACAAATCAATACTTGTTATACTGTTTCATTCGTAGCTCTTGTTTACTTAATGGCAACACATCACCTTTCTCGTACCGTTTCTGTAGTGTAGTGGTTATCACGTTTGCCTAACACGCCAAAGGTCCCCTGTTTGAAACTGGGCAGAAACATGGTCTTACCATTTTGTAATGCAGCATTTCAACTTTCACACACTGATCTTGAATGCTTGCCGAATCAGTAGCTATCCTACTCTTTCAGTTTCTGTAGAGTAGTGATTATCACATTGGCCTCACACGTGAAAGGTCCCCAGGCCAAAACATGTTAGCTCTATGAATTCAAAATGGCTTTTCTTTCATGCAAAGAAATCTCAGCTACTTTTGAGCCCAAATCAAGTTAACCTGAAAATGTAAGCTTTCTCTGAAGTATGCACACACTTTTGTTTTCAGAGACAGTTTTGATTTTTAGTTTTTGCCACTGTTTTGTTTCCGTTTTAGCTCTTGAGCACCTTTCCTGTGTACGTTGAGTTTCTGTAGTGTAGAGGTTATCACGTTCGCTTTACACGCGAAACGTCCCCAGTTCGATACTGGGCAGAAACAAGGTGTTACTTTTGCATAATAAAGCTTTTTAACTTTCAATTCCCCATGTCCAAACATTTCTTTCAACCTGTGTTTTTTATCAGTTCCACACTAAAAAAAAAGCCAATGGTTTTGCACGGGATTGTGCAACATAGCAACTTTCTTCTTCAAACAATGAAGGTTTTTTTCACTCTTCACCACTCTGGGCTCAGCATATGCGTCAAGCATTTGTCTGCAATATGTGTGTGTACATTTTTAGGCACCCTACACCTTGCAGACGCCACCACTGAGCTTCTGTTATAAGGAAAAAGAATCCACACTTAAAAAAAAAAAAAAAAAAAAAATTAGATTTGGCATAAGCAGTTTCTGTAGTGTAGTGGTTATCACGTTCGCCTCACACGCGAAAGGTCCCCGGTTCGAAACCGGGCAGAAACACGTGCTTATTTTGGGATGCAAGACAATACTTTAGGTTTCGGCAGCAATGCTTTTACCCATTTAGCTTCTGTGCATGTTTACGGTGTGCAACAGCTCTTGACAGTGTGTAGGTTATCACATTCACGTAACACCTGAGGTGCGAAAAGATGCGAAACCAGACATTTACATGCTGCTACTCTTTCTTGTTGGCTTTTAGCTATGGCAAGAAAATGATTTCTTTTCAAAATGGTTTTGTTTCCAAGCAAAGATATCTCAGCTACTTTTGAACCAGAATAAAGGTAACCTAAAATTTTAAACTTTCCCTTGTTGATGTATGCGCGATTTATTGTTTTCAGACTCAGTTTTTATTTGCAAATTTTCATTGCTTTGTTTCCTTTCTAGCTCTTGCTTGCTTAATGGGAACACACAATGTCTTTCGAGCTGTTTCTGTAGTGTAGTGGTTATCACATTCGCCTAACACGCGAAAGGTCCCCCGTTCGAAACTGGGCAGAAACATGACTTCGTTGTTTTGTAATGCAGCAATACAACTTTCATCACACCTTGATCTTGAGTACTTGCCAAGTAAGCAGCAGTCCTACTCTTACAGTTTCTGTAGGGTAGTGATGATCACATTGACCTCACACGCGAAAGCTCCCTTTACCAATACCTGTTAGTTCTATGATTTCAGACACAAATCAATACTTGTTATACTGTTTCATTCGTAGCTCTTGTTTACTTAATGGCAACACATCACCTTTCTCGTACCGTTTCTGTAGTGTAGTGGTTATCACGTTTGCCTAACACGCAAAAGGTCCCCTGTTCGAAACTGGGCAGAAACATGGTCTTACCGTTTTGTAATGCAGCATTTCAACTTTCACACACTGATCTTGAATGCTTGCCGAATCAGTAGCTATCCTACTCTTTCAGTTTCTGTAGAGTAGTGATTATCACATTGGCCTCACACGTGAAAGGTCCCCAGGCCAAAACATGTTAGCTCTATGAATTCAAAATGGCTTTTCTTTCATGCAAAGAAATCTCAGCTACTTTTGAGCCCAAATCAAGTTAACCTGAAAATGTAAGCTTTCTCTGAAGTATGCACACACTTTTGTTTTCAGAGACAGTTTTGATTTTTAGTTTTTGCCACTGTTTTGTTTCCGTTTTAGCTCTTGAGCACCTTTCCTGTGTACGTTGAGTTTCTGTAGTGTAGAGGTTATCACGTTTGCTTTACACGCGAAAGGTCCCCAGTTCGATACTGGGCAGAAACAAGGTGTTACTTTTGCATAATAAAGCTTTTTAACTTTCAATTCCCCATGTCCAAACATTTCTTTCAACCCGTGTTTTTTATCAGTTCCACACTAAAAAAAAAGCCAATGGTTTTGCACGGGATTGTGCAACATAGCAACTTTCTTCTTCAAACAATGAAGGTTTTTTTCACTCTTCACCACTCTGGGCTCAGCATATGCGTCAAGCATTTGTCTGCAATATGTGTGTGTACATTTTTAGGCACCCTACACCTTGCAGACGCCACCACTGAGCTTCTGTTATAAGGAAAAAGAATCCACACTTAAAAAAAAAAAAATAAAAAAAATTTAAAAAAAAAATAAATCAGATTTGGCATAAGCAGTTTCTGTAGTGTAGTGGTTATCACGTTCGCCTCACACGCGAAAGGTCCCCGGTTTGAAACCGGGCAGAAACACGTGCTTATTTTGGGATGCAAGACAATACTTTAGGTTTCGGCAGCAATGCTTTTACCCATTTAGCTTCTGTGCATGTTTACAGTGTGCAACAGCTCTTGACAGTGTGTAGGTTATCACATTCACGTAACACCTGAGGTGCGAAAAGATGCGAAACCAGACATTTACATGCTGCTACTCTTTCTTGTTGGCTTTTAGCTATAGCAAGAAAATGATTTCTTTTCAAAATGGTTTTGTTTCCAAGCAAAGATATCTCAGCTACTTTTGAACCAGAATAAAGGTAACCTAAAATTTTAAACTTTCCCTTGTTGATGTATGCGCGATTTATTGTTTTCAGACTCAGTTTTTATTTGCAAATTTTCATTGCTTTGTTTCCTTTCTAGCTCTTGCTTGCTTAATGGGAACACACAATGTCTTTCGAGCTGTTTCTGTAGTGTAGTGGTTATCACATTCGCCTAACACGCGAAAGGTCCCCCGTTCGAAACTGGGCAGAAACATGACTTCATTGTTTTGTAATGCAGCAATACAACTTTCATCACACCTTGATCTTGAGTACTTGCCAAGTAAGCAGCAGTCCTACTCTTACAGTTTCTGTAGGGTAGTGATGATCACATTGACCTCACACGCGAAAGCTCCCTTTACCAATAACTGTTAGTTCTATGATTTCAGACACAAATCAATACTTGTTATACTGTTTCATTCGTAGCTCTTGTTTACTTAATGGCAACACATCACCTTTCTCGTACCGTTTCTGTAGTGTAGTGGTTATCACGTTTGCCTAACACGCCAAAGGTCCCCTGTTCGAAACTGGGCAGAAACATGGTCTTACCGTTTTGTAATGCAGCATTTCAACTTTCACACACTGATCTTGAATGCTTGCCGAATCAGTAGCTATCCTACTCTTTCAGTTTCTGTAGAGTAGTGATTATCACATTGGCCTCACACGTGAAAGGTCCCCAGGCCAAAACATGTTAGCTCTATGAATTCAAAATGGCTTTTCTTTCATGCAAAGAAATCTCAGCTACTTTTGAGCCCAAATCAAGTTAACCTGAAAATGTAAGCTTTCTCTGAAGTATGCACACACTTTTGTTTTCAGAGACAGTTTTGATTTTTAGTTTTTGCCACTGTTTTGTTTCCGTTTTAGCTCTTGAGCACCTTTCCTGTGTACGTTGAGTTTCTGTAGTGTAGAGGTTATCACGTTCGCTTTACACGCGAAAGGTTCCCAGTTCGATACTGGGCAGAAACAAGGTGTTACTTTTGCATAATAAAGCTTTTTAACTTTCAATTCCCCATGTCCAAACATTTCTTTCAACCCGTGTTTTTTATCAGTTCCACACTAAAAAAAAAGCCAATGGTTTTGCACGGGATTGTGCAACATAGCAACTTTCTTCTTCAAACAATGAAGGTTTTTTTCACTCTTCACCACTCTGGGCTCAGCATATGCGTCAAGCATTTGTCTGCAATATGTGTGTGTACATTTTTAGGCACCCTACACCTTGCAGATGCCACCACTGAGCTTCTGTTATAAGGAAAAAGAATCCACACTTCAAAAAAAAAAAAAAAAAATTCAGTTTGGCATAAGCAGTTTCTGTAGTGTAGTGGTTATCACGTTCGCCTCACACTGCGAAAGGTCCCCGGTTCGAAACCGGGCAGAAACACGTGCTTATTTTGGGATGCAAGACAATACTTTAGGTTTCGGCAGCAATGCTTTTACCCATTTAGCTTCTGTGCATGTTTACGGTGTGCAACAGCTCTTGACAGTGTGTAGGTTATCACATTCACGTAACACCTGAGGTGCGAAAAGATGCGAAACCAGACATTTACATGCTGCTACTCTTTCTTGTTGGCTTTTAGCTATAGCAAGAAAATGATTTCTTTTCAAAATGGTTTTGTTTCCAAGCAAAGATATCTCAGCTACTTTTGAACCAGAATAAAGGTAACCTAAAATTTTAAACTTTCCCTTGTTGATGTATGCGCGATTTATTGTTTTCAGACTCAGTTTTTATTTGCAAATTTTCATTGCTTTGTTTCCTTTCTAGCTCTTGCTTGCTTAATGGGAACACACAATGTCTTTCGAGCTGTTTCTGTAGTGTAGTGGTTATCACATTCGCCTAACACGCGAAAGGTCCCCCGTTGAAACTGGGCAGAAACATGACTTTATTGTTTTGTAATGCAGCAATACAACTTTCATCACACCTTGATCTTGAGTACTTGCCAAGTAAGCAGCAGTCCTACTCTTACAGTTTCTGTAGGGTAGTGATGATCACATTGACCTCACACGCGAAAGCTCCCTTTACCAATACCTGTTAGTTCTATGATTTCAGACACAAATCAATACTTGTTATACTGTTTCATTCGTAGCTCTTGTTTACTTAATGGCAACACATCACCTTTCTCGTACCGTTTCTGTAGTGTAGTGGTTATCACGTTTGCCTAACACGCAAAAGGTCCCCTGTTCGAAACTGGGCAGAAACATGGTCTTACCGTTTTGTAATGCAGCATTTCAACTTTCACACACTGATCTTGAATGCTTGCCGAATCAGTAGCTATCCTACTCTTTCAGTTTCTGTAGAGTAGTGATTATCACATTGGCCTCACACGTGAAAGGTCCCCAGGCCAAAACATGTTAGCTCTATGAATTCAAAATGGCTTTTCTTTCATGCAAAGAAATCTCAGCTACTTTTGAGCCCAAATCAAGTTAACCTGAAAATGTAAGCTTTCTCTGAAGTATGCACACACTTTTGTTTTCAGAGACAGTTTTGATTTTTAGTTTTTGCCACTGTTTTGTTTCCGTTTTAGCTCTTGAGCACCTTTCCTGTGTACGTTGAGTTTCTGTAGTGTAGAGGTTATCACGTTCGCTTTACACGCGAAAGGTCCCAGTTCGATACTGGGCAGAAACAAGGTGTTACTTTTGCATAATAAAGCTTTTTAACTTTCAATTCCCCATGTCCAAACATTTCTTTCAACCCGTGTTTTTTATCAGTTCCACACTAAAAAAAAAGCCAATGGTTTTGCACGGGATTGTGCAACATAGCAACTTTCTTCTTCAAACAATGAAGGTTTTTTTCACTCTTCACCACTCTGGGCTCAGCATATGCGTCAAGCATTTGTCTGCAATATGTGTGTGTACATTTTTAGGCACCCTACACCTTGCAGAGCCACCACTGAGCTTCTGTTATAAGGAAAAGAATCCACACTTAAAAAAAAAAAAAAAAATCAGGTTTGGCATAAGCAGTTTCTGTAGTGTAGTGGTTATCACGTTCGCCTCACATGCGAAAGGTCCCGGTTGAAACCGGGCAGAAACACGTGCTTATTTTGGGATGCAAGACAATACTTTAGGTTTCGGCAGCAATGCTTTTACCCATTTAGCTTCTGTGCATGTTTACGGTGTGCAACAGCTCTTGACAGTGTGTAGGTTATCACATTCACGTAACACCTGAGGTGCGAAAAGATGCGAAACCAGACATTTACATGCTGCTACTCTTTCTGTTGGCTTTTAGCTATAGCAAGAAAATGATTTCTTTTCAAAATGGTTTTGTTTCCAAGCAAAGATATCTCAGCTACTTTTGAACCAGAATAAAGGTAACCTAAAATTTTAAACTTTCCCTTGTTGATGTATGCGCGATTTATTGTTTTCAGACTCAGTTTTTATTTGCAAATTTTCATTGCTTTGTTTCCTTTCTAGCTCTTGCTTGCTTAATGGGAACACACAATGTCTTTCGAGCTGTTTCTGTAGTGTAGTGGTTATCACATTCGCCTAACACGCGAAAGGTCCCCACGTTCGAAACTGGGCAGAAACATGACTTCATTGTTTTGTAATGCAGCAATACAACTTTCATCACACCTTGATCTTGAGTACTTGCCAAGTAAGCAGCAGTCCTACTCTTACAGTTTCTGTAGGGTAGTGATGATCACATTGACCTCACACGCGAAAGCTCCTTTACCAATACCTGTTAGTTCTATGATTTCAGACACAAATCAATACTTGTTATACTGTTTCATTCGTAGCTCTTGTTTACTTAATGGCAACACATCACCTTTCTCGTACCGTTTCTGTAGTGTAGTGGTTATCACGTTTGCCTAACACGCAAAAGGTCCCCTGTTCGAAACTGGGCAGAAACATGGTCTTACCGTTTTGTAATGCAGCATTTCAACTTTCACACACTGATCTTGAATGCTTGCCGAATGAGTAGCTATCCTACTCTTTCAGTTTCTGTAGAGTAGTGATTATCCACATTGGCCTCACACGTGAAAGGTCCCCAGGCCAAAACATGTTAGCTCTATGAATTCAAAATGGCTTTGCTTTCATGCAAAGAAATCTCAGCTACTTTTGAGCCCAAATCAAGTTAACCTGAAAATGTAAGCTTTCTCTGAAGTATGCACACACTTTTGTTTTCAGAGACAGTTTTGATTTTTAGTTTTTGCCACTGTTTTGTTTCCGTTTTAGCTCTTGAGCACCTTTCCTGTGTACGTTGAGTTTCTGTAGTGTAGAGGTTATCACGTTCGCTTTACACGCGAAAGGTCCCCAGTTCGATACTGGGCAGAAACAAGGTGTTACTTTTGCTAATAAGTTTTAACTTTCATTCCCATGTCCAAACATTTCTTTCAACCGTGTTTTTATCAGTTCCACACTAAAAAAAAAGCCAAGTTTGCACGGGATTGTGCAACATAGAACTTTCTTCTTCAAACAATGAAGTTTTTTCACTCTTCACCACTCTGGCTCAGCTATGCGTCAAGCATTTGTCTGCAATATGTGTGTGTACATTTTGGCACCCTACACCTTGCAGATGCCACCACTGAGCTTCTGTTATAAGGAAAAAAATCCACACTTCAAAAAAAAAAAAAAAAATTAGATTGGCATAAGCAGTTCTGTAGTGTATGGTTATCACGTTCGCCTCACACGCGAAGGTCCCGTTCGAAACCGGGCAGAAACACGTGCTTATTTGGGATGCAAGACAATACTTTAGGTTCGCAGCAATGTTTTACCCATTTAGCTTCTGTGCATGTTTACGGTGTGCAACAGCTCTTGACAGTGTGTAGGTTATCACATTCACGTAACACCTGAGGTGCGAAAAATGCAAACCAGACATTTAATGCGTACTCTTTCTTGTGGCTTTAGCTATGGCAAGAAAATGATTTTTTTCAAATGGTTTTGTTTCCAACAAAGATATCTCAGCTACTTTTGAACCAGAATAAAGGTAACCTAAAATTTTAAACTTTCCCTTGTTGATGTATGCGCGATTTATTGTTTTCAGACTCAGTTTTTATTTGCAATTTTCATTGCTTTGTTTCCTTTTAGTCTGCTTGTTAATGGACAACATGTCTTTCGAGCTGTTTGTAGTGTAGTGTTATCACATTCGCCTAACACGCGAAAGTCCCCCGTTTGAAACGGGCAAAACATGACTTTATTGTTTTGTATGCAGCAATACAACTTTCATCCACCTTGATTGAGTACTTGCAAGTAAGCAGCAGTCCTACTCTTACAGTTTCTGTAGGTAGTGATGATCACATTGACCTCACACGCGAAAGCTCCCTTACCAATACTGTTAGTTCTAGATTCAGACACAATCAATACTTGTTTACGTTTCATTCGTAGCTCTTGTTACTTAATGGCAAACATCACCTTTCCGTACGTTTCTGTAGGTAGTGGTTATCAGTTTGCCTAACACGCAAAGGTCCCCTGTTCGAACTGGCAGAACATGGTCTTACCGTTTTGTAATGCAGCATTTCAACTTTCACACACTGATCTTGATGCTTGCCAATCAGTAGCTATCCTACTCTTTCAGTTCTGTAGAGTAGTGATTATACATTGCCACACGTGAAAGTCCCCAGGCCAAAACATGTTAGCTCTATGATTCAAAATGGCTTTTCTTTCATGCAAAGAAATCTCAGCTACTTTTGAGCCAAATCAAGTAACCTGAAAAGTAAGCTTTCTCTGAAGTATGCACACCTTTTGTTTCAGAGACAGTTTTGATTTTAGTTTTTGCCACTGTTTGTTTCCGTTTTAGTCTTGAGCACTTCCTGTGTACGTTGAGTTTCTGTAGTGTAGGTTATCACGTTCGCTTTACGCGCGAAAGTCCCAGTTCGATAC
>JARQOC010003536.1:0-15710 GCA_033576535.1 Allobates femoralis | reverse complement strand
CATGGTCAAGCGGTCCAGTGCCAGAGGCAGCAGAGCAACCCCAAAACATCAGGGAACCTCCGCCATGTTTGACTGTAGGGATCGTGTTCTTTTCTTTGAATGCCTCTTTTTTTCTCCAGTAAACTCTATGTTGATGCCTTTGCCCAAAAAGCTCTACTTTTTGCTCATCTGACCAGAGAACATTTGTCCAAAACGTTTTAGTCTTTCTCAGGTAAGTTTTGGCAAACTCCAGCCTGACTTTATGTCTCGGGGTAAGAAGTGGGGTCTTCCTGAGTATCCTACCATACAGTCCCTTTTCATTCAGACGCCGACGGATAGTACAGGTTGACACTGTTGTACCCTTGGACTGCAGGGCAGCATGAACTTGTTTGAATGTTAGTCGAGGTTCTTTATCCACCATCCGCACAATCTTGCGTTGAAATCTCTCATCAATTTTTCTTTTCCGTCCACATCTAGGGAGGTTAGCCACAGTGCCATGGGCTTTGAACTTCTTGATGACACTGAGCACGGTAGGCACAGAAACATTCAGGTCTTTGGAGATGGACTTGTAGCCTTGAGATTGCTCATGCTTCCTCACAATTTGGTTTCTCAAGTCCTCAGACAGTTCTTTGGTCTTCTGTCTTTTCTCCATGCTCAATGTGGTACACACAAGGACACAGGACAGAGGTTGAGTCAACTTTAATCCATGTCAGCTGGCTGCAAGTGTGATTTAGTTATTGCCAACACCTGTTAGGGGCCAAAGGTAAGTTACAGGTTCTGTTAATTACACAAATTAGAGAAGAATCACATGATTTTTCTAACAGGGCCAATACTTTTGTCCACCCCCTTTTTTATGTTTGGTGTGGAATTATATCCAATTTGGCCTTAGGACAATTCTTTTTGTGTTTTTACATTGAAGACAAATTAAATGAAGATAAAAATACCAAAGAATTTGTGATTGCAATCATTTTCAGGAAGAAACTGAGTATTATCTGACAGTATTGCAGGGGTTTTCAGTACTTTTCGCCACAACTGTATCTCCTGAGCGGTGGTTGGTCAGTGGCGCTCTTCCCTCTTCCCGCTACTACATCCCTCACTTAACCCCATTGAACGTCCCCTGCTATTAGCTCCAGTCAGCCCTGTGTGCGGCACTTATGATTGGCTAAGTGTTTCGGGGTGATTTGAGGGTACAAACAGTTGTTTGTCTATTTGTGCTGGGGGGTGGGTTCATTTCTTTTGTGAGCATCCTATCACTGTATCACTGCCATCACTAATCCACACTGGATTTTATTAAAAAATAAAAATGTATCTAGTACAAAAAGTTGATCCAATCAATTATTTACTAAGTGTTTCGGGAGGAGGCGTGGTCTGTTGGAGGAGATGCGCCATTTTCCCAGCTTAGTGCAGTAGCGGCTTGTTGATGCTCAGACTGCAGGTTGTTACATGTGGACAGTGCGGAATGCTGACATGTCTGACTAGTTAGTGCCAGGCAGCTGCCATGTTCAAGCTGCCCAGAGCTATGTAGGTGTGTGCCAGATTTTGGCAATCAGTGCTGCCTCCTGTGCTATAAGGATGCAGGACTGTGTCTGTCTACAGGATCACAGTTCTGCCGCCATCATTGTGTGTCTGTATGCTTGTGCCAAGCCGCCATTGCCAGTAATGATCCTTGTTCTGGATTATTCTGTGTGGTTCTTGTATGTGCATGTGATGGCGCTGACAACCTTGTGTTTGGACAACTTTTTTCTATTTCTCTAAATTAAAATATCCACTATTCTTCTCATTTTTACAGGATAGATATAGATCTGTATGAACCAGACTTATGTCTACCGATTTATTAATATTAAAAAATTTTTACTAGGGGGCGCCGTTCTGCACCTCGTCTCAGGCAGCACACAGGCTAGGTCCACCCCTGGGTCTTGTGCACACGCTGAGTATTTTGTGATTTTTTTTCCTCAGTATTTGTAAGGCTTCCTGATGCTGCATTATAAGACATAGGCTATTATGCCCTGAATGCCCCTGTACACAGAATAAATAACTTATAAAAACCTAGCACTCTGTATTCTAACCTCTTATCGGTCCAAAATTCTTGCTTGCAGATTAATCCATTCAGCCTCTCCTCACCGTCCGACAGCCTCTTCTTCTGAATGATATGGATACGCCTCCTGCGTTATCCCCGTCCCACTTTCTGATCTCACGTCTGTGCAGATGCCTCTCCATTTTGCGCAAACGCACCGTGCTCTGCCCTACTGCAGCTACAATGTAAAACTCATCTACACATGCGCGAACCGCAGGGGTCTCTGCACATGGTTCCAGGCTCCCAGTGTTCTACGTGTAATGTATAGTGACATCACTGAGAGTTTAAACTTGTAGGATAACCCCATGATGGAGCACAGTGCACCTGCACAAGCCGGAGAGGTATGGGAGTAGTGTAGGCAATGGGAAAATTGGACGTGGTCACGTTAATAACACAGGTGGCAGGAGGCGTTATCTACATCATTCAGAAGAAGGCACTGTCGGACCGCGAGGAGGCGGGACGGACCGATCTGCAAGCGAGTCCATTGGACTGGTAACAGGTGATTATCATACAGGGAGTACAGCGTTCAAGATTTTTATAAGTTATTTATTCTGAGCACAGGGGCAGTCAGGGCGTAATAGCCTTCTTCTAAGGCCCCTTTCACACTTGCGTTTTTTAAAAAATGTGGCAGATGCGGCAGAATTACCGCACCTTCCGCCTTGCATTGTCTATGGGGTTTGCGGCAAGTGCGGTTTTGCCGGTTGTAGCAGTTGCGGCCGCAAAAAAAACGCTGCTGACTGCGTTTTTTTTCGTGGCCGCAAGTGCCGCATCTGCCGCAACTGGCAAAACCGCACTTGCCGCAAGCCCCATAGACAATGCATTGAGCTTGCCGCAAGTGCGACTGTTAGGGCCACGTCACACACACAGATATCTGTGCAGATATTGTTCGCAGATCTCTGGTTGCAGTGAAGTCATGGACACAATGTTCCATTTTGTGACTGAGTACAAATGGAGCAATGTGTCCATGATTTCACTGCAACCAGCAAGTTGGTCAGAAGTTGGACAGAAAAGTTGGTGTGTGTAACGTGGCCCTTAGGCAGAAGATATTTTAAAAACCACCAGTGTGAAAGGGGCCTTACACTGGTTTCACACTGCAGTTTTTTCCCTGATCAGGTTCCAGCCAGTTTGTGTGTCAAAACCAGGAGTGTCTCCAAAACTCAGAACAGGTGTCAATGTTTCAATTATAGTTTTTCTCTGCAAGTTCCTCTCCTGGTTTTGGCATACAAAAGGGTAAATTGACTAGATGAATGGATGTTTGACTGGTTATAGTTTCAAGCAGCAAATATTTTTCTGGAATAATCTATTCCAGGTATATGATGACTCCCGTCACATGAGCCCCATCACATGACTCCCGTCACATGATCCCAGTCACATGACTGGGGGGTCCACAGAGTCTGAACAGCCCCGGGACCTGGCTACCCTTAATCCACCCCTGTATATATCCTATATATGTATATGCCATGTGATGAATATTGGTACGAAATATTCCCCATATTACATCCAGGAAGCAAATTGAAGACACATCTCACTCACAAGGAGAGAAGCCCCCACCCTTGCACTGGCAAATGGTAGAGTAATTAGTATGTAGATGAAAGCTGACTGTCCACACAGCAGGACCCATCCTTAACTTTGATGTGGTAATTTAGTTGGCTTCCTCAGAACTGGAGTCATGCCAAAAGGTAACACGTCCAATATCCTGTAAGGCCAGTGGCAGAGGGAATCCAGGCAGACAAAACGGAGCCGTGACTATAACCTTAATATCTCATAAGCCGTCCACCCTGTGATGCTATCGAATATAAAAATGAATTCCACACATCTAGACGGAAATAGAGCTGGTATTCACATGAATGTAGGGTGACTGGAAGCCATGTAAACAGGATATTGGCTGGTAGGGTGTTCTCAAGGCAGGCGTGCTTCATATCCAGACGAAGATAAAATCATAACTAAAAATATGAAAGTATTATCTTCTGTCTGCGATGCTCATGGACCCAGCTAGGGAACATTGTAGAATTCGGGTGTCCATATCTCCCCTCAGAGGGGTGGGAGTTGTGAGACATCCCAGAGGTGTGAGATGGGTGGAGACAGGGGCAGCCCATGATGTATAAAACTCGTCTGCCCCATCTCCACCTTGTATTTCTTCTGAATGGGCATTTTTCCACCAAGGCCAGAGATTACCCAAGGAACAGATGAGCACCACGCCGCCCTTGTGGAGCCATCAGCACTAAGGTAACTGCTCACATGTGTGTGTAATTCTGTGTATTCCATTCCTCCTTTTATTGGCATATCTGACTGTAATATTTGTAACATCTGAATAATAACTGTAAATATTAATATCTAGTGTACCATTAGGGTGATTAAATATATAAATTTAATCTTGAGTTGCTCTTTTTATCTTGATCACGATTCCCCACGTCCGTGTGCTCATACAACGCTACCTGGGTTGGTTCCTGACCCAATATAAGCCCGACCACGGACCGGACTTATATTAAAGAGGAGCTGGTGGCAGCATTTGTGCTTGGGGTTATTCGGGGTCTCTATCAGTGACGGGGTGGAGGAGATTATATGTGCTTCTAGCTGCGGGCTAGAAGACATATACCACACTCACTGAGAGGTGCCTTAATAAACCAGCACAGGCAAGGCAGCTGCGGCCCTTCTTTATCCTCAGGCAGTTCTCTGACTGACCTGGGTTTAACAGGAGGCGCTGTGGAGCTGCCAGGTTCAGGTCACGATTCACCACAAGTGGTGGCAGCAGTGGGATCAAGATAATAGTGTGTGGGACCCAACTCCCTAACACTAAGGACTGCTGGCAGTAGCTTTTACTGTCAGGGTCCTAAGATCAACTCAACACTAGACAGTCAGAGTGCAAATATAAGGTGTGTGGGTGCATCAGGTTGCAGCTGTGTGTCAGTGACCAGGAAGTGCTACACTGGCCCAGGGTACCAGGAGCCAAGCGCTGCAGAGGGCACTTGCTGTGGCTGATATGGAAGAGGTGGTGGAGGACACTGTTGATCTAGGCGAGGAGGATACCATGCACAGGTCCTCAAGGAGCCAATCCCCAGTGGTCGACTCTGCAGTGGGGCCAAGACCCCCTGTCCTCAGCCCCGCAGTGGGCAGATCACCACCTGCTGGTCGCTCCAGCCAGATGGGCTCGGATGCCCTTTTTCAAGCTGCCCTGGCTCGACTTGTAGCTGGAGATCAGAGCGCCTATGAGACCCTCATGGCAGCTGCAGAACGGCGCGAGGCTGTGGAGCGTGAAGCTGCAGAGCGACTTGCAGAGCGTGAAGCTGCAGAGCGACTTGCAGAGCGTGAAGCTGCAGAGCGACTTGCAGAGCGTGAGGCTGCAGAACGACTTGCAGAGCGTGAAGCTGCAGAGCGACGTGAGGCTGCAGAGCGCCAGCACCAGCTCCGCTTGGCTCAGCTCGGGATCTCGCAGCCCGTTCCAGCCAACCAGGAGCCCAAGCCACCGAAGGTCCGAGCTGAGAACTTTCCCCTTCTGGAGGCAGGCGGAGACCTGGATTCTTTTCTGCTGGCCTTTGAGCAGACCTGCAGGCAGTACAACCTGGACACAGACCAGTGGGCCCAGTATCTGACCCCCCGTCTGAGGGGTGACGCCATGAAAGCCTTGGGGGACTTCCCTGCCGGGGAGCCGCAAGACTATGCGAGCATCAAGAAGGCCCTGATCCGACAGTTCAACCTCACCCCGGAGTCCTACCGCAAGAAGTTCCGAAGCCTGCAGAGGGGTCCAAAGGAAACCTGGACCGACCACATGCGGGCCCTCCTGAGAGCAGCTGACCACTGGATCAAAGGTTTGGAGCGCAGCACAGCCCAGGAGATCCAGGAGTTGTTCGTGATGGAGCAATTCCTGTGGAACTGTCCCGAGGACCTTCAACAGTTCATCCGCGACCGGAAACCGAAGGGGGCCTGTGAGACAGCGGTCCTGGCAGACGAGTACACCAACAACCGAGTACCTGAGACCAGGAGGACCAGCAGCAGCACCTGGAGAGGGGGTAAGACCAACCCTGCACCCGTGACCCCGGCCCCCAGAATGCAGGGGGCAGCCCCTCTATTACCCCCTGTTCCCCTCTCCAGGTTGGCAGCAGAACCCAGACGGTGTCACCTCTGCAACCAACCAGGACACTTCAAGGCTATGTGTCCCCAGCGCCAACAGGCCCCGTCCCCGACCCAGCAAACGGCCACTGTTTTGTGTGTGGGTGGGGGTGGTGGTAGGTCCCTGGACAATTTTCAACCCGTCACCATAGGCTGCTCAGTGGCCATGGGACTGCGGGACACCGGCGCTGAACGGACTTTGGTGCGACCAGAGATGGTCTCCCCCCAGGACTTGATCCCCGGAAAGTCCCTCGCCGTCTCCGGAATTGGAGGCGTGGAACCCGCATTGCCTGTTGCCAGGGTTTATCTGGACTGGGGTGCGGGGAGGGGAGTGAGGGAGGTGGGGGTCTCTGCTAATATTCCGGCAAATGTATTGCTTGGGTCAGACTTGGGGCGGCTAGTGTCCAAGTATGTGGCCACTGACCTCCCCAGTTCTGATCCACCAGAATGTGTACAGTCCAATTTTGGGGGTGTTGATGGGGATGATGTTATTAATGATGATGTTATTAATGACGATGTTGATGATGTTTGCAGTGACACTCCACACAACACAGAACACAAAGGGCTGACAGTGACAGGGAGGGGGGAGGAACATAAAGAGAATTGTAGAATGGCCTTAGGCCAGGATCAGCCAGCACACCTTTTGTTCTCAGAGGGGAGACAGAGGGGGCTGAGGGGGCTGAGAGCTGCAGAAGGAGCAGACACAGATGGCTGTGACACTGCTCTCTGCTGTAATCAGCAAGGTATTGTAGCCAGGGAGTCAGCGGTCGAGGTCGGAGTACCCACAGGGAATGTGGTGCTGCCAGGTAAGGCCCAGACGCTGCGCTCTGAGGAGCTGCAAGGGGTGGAACATGTCGGGGAGTATGGGGCTGTCACAGGAGAAGTGAAGTCACCAGGTGAGATCCCAGGGCAGGAACCACCGACCACCGGGATGTCAGGAGGCCAGGATAGTCCGCCTGAACCGGCGACTTGGTCAGGAGCGGAGGGGAAGCAGGCACTGCCCATGGTTACAGCAGCCATAGCCGCTGTCACCAGGAGTGGGGGTGCTGGAGCCCAGGGAACCTCGCGGAGGTTCAGAGGCTTCTCCCCTTCAGACCAAGTGGCTGCCGAGTCAGACGGAGGCCAGGAGACAGGTCCCGGGGAACTGACAGAGGATGTGGCAGTTTCTTCTTCGCTGACCACGTCTTGTCAGGGGTGTCAGGTGGCGTCAGGGGCTGACGACCGCCTGGAAGCTCTCCAGGAGCAGGTGGCACAGCTTTTCTCGGAGTCTGACCACGAGCAGGTGGTCCGGAACCAAGAACGGCTGTACCAGGTAACGGTCCAGCAGGGGTCACCGGAGGTGTGGCCAAGGGACCAACCGGTAATTGTACCCACTGGCTGCCAGGAGGATGGGGATGCGGTCCCCATAACCTGTCAGGGCAGTGGGGAAGGTCTACACGGAGGCCAGGAGACATGCCCCGTGGAACTGACGGAGGACGTGGCAGTTGCTTCTACTCTGACCACGTCTCGTCAGGGGTGTCAGGTAGCGTCAAGAGTTGACGTCAGCCTGAAAGCGCTCGAGGAGCGGGTGGCACAGCCTCCCTTGGACTCAGGCCTTAAGCAGGTGGTCTGGGACCAAGGACAGCTGTGCAAGGTAACGGTCCAGCAGGAGTCACCGGAGGTGTGGCTCAGGGGCCAACATGCAGTTGTGCTCACTCACTGCCACGGAGATGGGGAGGTGATCCCCATACCGTGTTGGGGCAGTGGGGCAGGTGTTCCTACAGCCAGTCAAGGGGATGGGTGGCTCAAGCCCATAACCTGTCTGGAGGATAGAAGAATGGTACCCCCAACCGGTCAGGACTATGGGAGAGTTGTACCCATACCCTGTCCGGGTGCCATAGGGGTACCCCCTGTCTGTCAGAGTGATGGGACCTCAGTGCCCAACACCTGTCAGAAGGGCGGGGACGCGTTTCCCGTGACCTGTCAAGATGAGAGGCAGGGGCTGCCCCTAACTTGTCAGGATGATGGGAAAGCTGTATCCCCGGCCTGTCAGGATGATGGGAAAGCTGTATCCCCGGCCTGTCAGGATGATGGGAAAGCTGTATCCCCGGCCTGTCAGGATGATGGGAAAGCTGTATCCCTGGCCTGTCAGCATGACAGGAAAGAGTTGTTACAGGCCAGTAGGGCCGATGGGAAGGTGACGTTATCCCCCGGGGAGACAGCTGTCCAAGTCGCTGTCGTCCCTGGACTGAGGAGCGAGAATGCAGGTCGTACACTGCTCTCTGGGCCCTCACTCTGTCGAGGGATAACTGAACCCATGTCTGACCCAGAACAGGTCCCAGAGGGTCCCTGTGGGAGTGAGGCATGTGCACCGCTTCTGGCTATGCCTAGCCAGGGGTTTGAGACTGCACTACCAGCAAGTGCCAGTCCTGAGGTGCCGAGCCGCCTCGCGGAGACGGCTGTCTCCACCACCAAAGAGAGGGTACTGTGGGATCCAGGGAGGGAGGCGGCCTGCTCCCCGATGGAAAAGGCAGTTTCCGGCAATTGTGTGGGCCCTGCAGCGTCTGCAGCCACACTTGCGCGGACGCCACTCCATCGTGGGGACAAACCACAACCACCTCAGCGGTTACACACGGTCCCCGTGACGAACGGAAGGTTGTTACATGGGAGCCTTGCGCTCCAGGAACACAACTTCACTATTAGCCACAAGAGTGACCAGGACCACGGTAACGCTGACAGGTTACACTGCCAAGGGGAGGTAGTGGACGGGCGCACGGGGAGACACAGGAATGTGCCATCCCCTAGCGCCGTCTAAAAGGGGGAGGTGTGATGAATATTGGTACGAAATATTCCCCATATTACATCCAGGAAGCAAATTGAAGACACATCTCACTCACAAGGAGAGAAGCCCCCACCCTTGCACTGGCAAATGGTAGAGTAATTAGTATGTAGATGAAAGCTGACTGTCCACACAGCAGGACCCATCCTTAACTTTGATGTGGTAATTTAGTTGGCTTCCTCAGAACTGGAGTCATGCCAAAAGGTAACACGTCCAATATCCTGTAAGGCCAGTGGCAGAGGGAATCCAGGCAGACAAAACGGAGCCGTGACTATAACCTTAATATCTCATAAGCCGTCCACCCTGTGATGCTATCGAATATAAAAATGAATTCCACACATCTAGACGGAAATAGAGCTGGTATTCACATGAATGTAGGGTGACTGGAAGCCATGTAAACAGGATATTGGCTGGTAGGGTGTTCTCAAGGCAGGCGTGCTTCATATCCAGACGAAGATAAAATCATAACTAAAAATATGAAAGTATTATCTTCTGTCTGCGATGCTCATGGACCCAGCTAGGGAACATTGTAGAATTCGGGTGTCCATATCTCCCCTCAGAGGGGTGGGAGTTGTGAGACATCCCAGAGGTGTGAGATGGGTGGAGACAGGGGCAGCCCATGATGTATAAAACTCGTCTGCCCCATCTCCACCTTGTATTTCTTCTGAATGGGCATTTTTCCACCAAGGCCAGAGATTACCCAAGGAACAGATGAGCACCACGCCGCCCTTGTGGAGCCATCAGGACTAAGGTAACTGCTCACATGTGTGTGTAATTCTGTGTATTCCATTCCTCCTTTTATTGGCATATCTGACTGTAATATTTGTAACATCTGAATAATAACTGTAAATATTAATATCTAGTGTACCATTAGGGTGATTAAATATATAAATTTAATCTTGAGTTGCTCTTTTTATCTTGATCACGATTCCCCACGTCCGTGTGCTCATATAACGCTACCTGGGTTGGTTCCTGACCCAATATAAGCCCGACCACGGACCGGACTTATATTAAAGAGGAGCTGGTGGCAGCATTTGTGCTTGGGGTTATTCGGGGTCTCTATCAGTGACGGGGTGGAGGAGATTATATGTGCTTCTAGCTGCGGGCTAGAAGACATATACCACACTCACTGAGAGGTGCCTTAATAAACCAGCACAGGCAAGGCAGCTGCGGCCCTTCTTTATCCTCAGGCAGTTCTCTGACTGACCTGGGTTTAACAGGAGGCGCTGTGGAGCTGCCAGGTTCAGGTCACGATTCACCACATGCCATATATACATATAAGATAATTTTATAAGTACGTTTTATAACAAAGTTTTTAACCTATTTTTGACTTTATGAGTATTATAGCTAGATATTTTATTTTAATTTTTATCTTATTTAGAGCAGTGTTAATTGATGAAAAATGCAGAGCAACTCTATGCTAATGATATGCACACACTTGAAAGCAATCAGCTAATGAGAGTTATCTCACTTCCTTGAACTCAGACACTGCATGAGCTATATAAGGAGACACATGTAAGTGTTATGAAATAATACAACTGTACCTGAGGAAGCATTAAAAGGGTTGAAACGCGTGTACTGCCCACTGTGATATACATTTTAAGAATAAAGGAAAATCGATTTGAACTCCGGTTCTCCTGTGGAAGCGCTGTACCAATAGACCGGTATACTTATTACTACATGTGATGAACCAGGTTTCCTAGATCTGAGCCATCCGGAGTGGGAGAGCTGCACACCTAAGGAGACCTTATATGCAATATAACCAAGACACCTAAAAGGTGAGCAATATCGAATTATAACATCTCTATGTTGAATTTACTACACTTATATTTGCGCTGGGACTTTTTCTCTCTTATACCCCCCTAGAGGCTTCTAGTGAAGTTAATCTAAGTACTATCTCCCAAAGGGTAGAATATATAATCTTTCTGTAGAACCGATCAGAGGCCACAAGTAAGCTAGGCAAACTCAAAACAGCATAAACCTATTAAAGAACGAGTTTATAGCCAATAATCTTTGGTATAAAATATCAATTTTATTGGTAAACTATTAAAAGATAGTAGGTCAATAATTTACAATAAAACGATTATGATGATAAAACCATGAATATAAGCAACCAATTATTACAATTTCACTATAAGAGGAGGAGAGAACCAAGATAAAAGGATACATAATACGGAAAATGGTCTCATAAACAATGCCTCTCAAGCATATAAAAAATATAGAAAAACCTATAACAGTATGGTGTGGTTATGATTAAATAGTAGCATGTACTCAATCTGTTGGCTGGTGAATCTGTTGGCTGGTAAAAGAAAAATATGTGACACACAATCAAAGTGTCAAAGGGATCCCTACATATTCAAGTGGTAACCAAAAAATATATAAAAAAATCTTTATATGAATATAAAGTGAAAATATCACATACATAAGTGAAATATAAAACAGTGTATAGCAATTTCCTATGTTAAAAAACATCAATTTCTTGTGTAAAAAAACCGAGTGACTACCCAAATCCTGCCAAAAGATTTTTTCTGTGCATAAATATACACCAACCTATAAAATATACGTGTAACTAATAAGTACATGTAGCATGTGCTAAAATAAAAAATGTATAACCATAAATACACCAGCCAGTGTATGCACTTAATGAAAGAAGCAACCAACTTCTCTCAAAACAGAGTGCTATATATATATGTACGTGGAGTAACACAAACACACTTCTTTAACCGCTATCTTTAGTCCATACTGTATAGGAATGTATAAAATAACTAAAAGCATGAGAGGATCCTATACATCTTGCAAAAATGTCAGATTAGCAAGACTACAGACAACATAATAGACCATTACCTATATTGACAATCCTAATCCAAGGACATGGCTCCCACATTCACTATAATGTATCAGGGACGTTGTCCACAAGATAAAGACACCTCATATAGTGTACATATTTACCTATCCTTGCTGGATGCGGGGTCACCCTGACGCGTTTAGCCTGGGGGGCTTCTTCCTGAGGGTCATATCTTTCTGGTCCAGAGCGTGAGGCCATGAAAGATTATATAGCAGACAGTCTGCATACAGGGTTTATTAAACCATCCACCTGACCTGCAGGCGTCAGGTTCTTTTTTGTGGAAAAGAAAAATGCTGGTCTCAGACCTTGCATTGATTATCGTGAGTTAAGTGCTATCACTGTGAAAAACCAGTATCCACTTCCACCCATCCCTGATCTATATACTCAGCTGATGGGAGCCAAGTGGTTTACCAAACTGGATTTCAGGGGAGTATATAATCTTATTCGTATAAGAAAAGGAGAGGAGTGGAAGACTTTGAGTATTTAGTAATGATGTACGAGCTCAGTAACGCACCTGCAGTTTTTCAAAATTTTGTTAATGATATTTTGAGAGATATAAGTGGTGTATATGTGGTTGTTTATCTGGATGATATCCCGATTTATTCTTCTAATCTTATGTTGCATGTCCAACATGCCCATACTGTACTCCAGAGACTCAGAGAATTCTTTATTTGCCAAACTAGAAAAATATGTCTTCTTCGTTGAGGCGGTAAAATTTCTGGGGTATACTTTGTCTGCTACAGGTTTTTGTATGGATCCCTCTAAGAGCCAGATGATTAAGGAATGGGTACAACCCAAGTCTATAAAATCGCTGCAACGATTTTTGGGTTTTGCTAACTATTACCGTAAATTCATTAAAGATTTTTCCAAGATAGCTGACCGCTCACTGATTTGACCAGGAAAGAGGCAGATTTGATTAATTGGAAGCCTGAAGTTATTCATGTGTTTGCCACATAAAAAGAATGTTTTTCCTCTGACCCAATATTGGTTCAGCCTTATCTGGACCGCCCCTTAATTGTGGAGGTAGATGCCTCTGAAGTTGGAGTGGAAGCAGTGCTATTGCAAGGTGATGCATCTCTCATTCTACTTCATCTGTGTGCCTTCTTTTCCTGAAAGTTTTCCTCTACCGACAAAAAGCATGATATCGGTAATTGGGAATTGTTGGCAATCAAATGGGACTTCAGGGAATGGCGCCACTTCCTAGAAGGCGCCAAATATAAGATAACAGTAATTACTGACCACAAGAATCTCACCTACTTGTAATCAGCGAAAAGACTGAATCCTAGGCAGGGTAGGTGGGCATTTTTCTTCTCCAGGTTTGATTTTATGATCAGTTTTCGACCAGGTACTAAAAACGTTAGGGCGGATGCCCTTACTCAAAATTTCTGCCCCTCAGAGATCGAGGATGCTGAACTGACTCCAATTTTAGCCAAGGGCATAGTTGTTTCAGATGTGTCTTTGGATCTTCTAATATGCAAATAAAGTCTGTGGAGCCTCGTTTAGGAGTCTCAACACAAGGCTAGCCAGATATCCCTCCAGGGAAGGACCTAGCCATGGGGTGGCTCTTTGAGGAGACCACCATAACCACCATATTAAGTGGTCCTTTGAATCAATATCCAGCTCTTTACGAGCTTAAAGACATGACAAGGGAATACCAAGGCCAGGTAACATCCACAGACAGCTGTTTCAGGGAGTTGCCCTTCATCAGTGTGGAGTAGGATTCTGGCTAGGTGGGAACAATGCCTGGTAGACCAACAACATGAAGCAGTCACTCATCTCAGGGAGAACAGTCCAAGAAAACACTGCTGGCAGCCGACTAAAGCGCTTAACATAGTGAATTCCTAGGCGCATTGCCCCCTGGGAATTACAAATATGCAAATAAAGTCTGTGGAGCCTCATATAGGAGTCTCAACACAGGACTAGCCAGATATCTCTCCAGGGAAGGACCTAGCCATGGGGTGGCTCTTTGAGGAGATTCACTGTGTTGAGCACTTTAGCCGGCTGCCCGCAGTGTTTTCTTGGACTGGTCTCCCTGAGATAAGTGATTGCTTCATGTCTTTGGATCTTCTGGAAGAGATCCATAGATCCCCAGAGGAGGCCCCTGACACCACTCCTTCCCAAAAACTATTTGTCCCTGTCAGATTCCATCTTAAAGTTTTTAAGGAATCTCATAATTTCATCCTTGTAGGACATCCTGGTATCAATAACATCAGACTTGTAACGAGCAATTTTTGGTGGCCTACTATAGTTAAAGACTGTAAGGAGTATGTACTAGCTTGGGAAACCTGTGCTCGCGCTAAGTTTTCATGTAACTGCCCTGCTGGGTTGCTCCAGTCCTTGCCTACCCCTGAGAGTCCTTGGACCCAACCTTCCATAGATTTCATTACTGACCTACCACAATCAGAAGGAAAAACTTGTATCTGGGTGGTGGTAGATAGATTCAGTAAGCAGTGTCATTGCATTCCTCTGTCCGGATTACCAAATACTGAAACCCTCAGCAAACTATTCATTAATCATGTTGTACGATTACATGGTGTTCCAGTGAATATTGTTTCCGACAGAGATACCCAGTTCATCTCGAAATTTTGGAGAGCATTCTGTAAAAGGATTAAAATTGAATTATCCTTTTCTTCTGCCTATCACCCTGAAACTAATGGCCAAACTGAGCGCACTAATCAAACATTTGAACAATATCTTTGTTGTTATGTCTCTGAGCATCAGTCTGATTGGGTGAAACACCTGCAGCTAGCAGAGTTTTCCATTAATAATCGGTACCAGGAGTCCATCAAGACCACCCTCTTTTACTGTAATCATGGGCAACATCCGCGCTTTGGTTCCTTTTCTTCTACGAAGTCAGATATTCCTGGGGTATGAAGATCGGTAGATCGATTAAAAACAATCTGGTCTGAAGTTAAAAATAATTTGCTGGGGGTTCAGAGTAGCCAGGCTGTTTCTGCCAATAAAAGGTGCTCTAAGGGCCCGAACCTAGGAGTTGGGGACAAAGTTTGGCTATCTACAAAGTATATTAAGCTCAAAGTGCCGTCTGCCAAACTAGGTCCCAGGTTTATTGGTCTGTATCAATACTGGAGGTAATTAACCCTGTGGCCTTTAGTTTGAAGCTTCTTCAATTATTCAAGCTACCCAATGTATTCCATAAGTCCCTTCTCAAAGTATAACAATCTTCGGTTCATCTTGTACAAACCCCGCCTCCTCCGGTTTTGGTTGAGGGTGCTTTGGAATACAAAGTTCAAAGGATCCTTGACTCCCACTTGGTGGGAGGGTTATGGTCCGGAAGAGAGGACCTTGATGCCTGCCAATAACATGCATGTCAAAGGTTTGATCAGGAAGTTTCATCTTCTTCACTCCAACAAGTCGGGATTTGAGGGTCCGAAGGCCACTCTTAGAGGAGGAGGTACTGTCACATCACAGTCGAACTCAGTGACTGTTATCCCTGCTCCATCCACTAAGTGGCATCGGATTGCTTTGGCTAGGGATGCTGCTATTAAGGGGGTCATGTCCTCATCGGGACCTGCTCCTTTGGTTCCTGTCTCTGTCGCTGGGCATCACCATATTCTTCCTGCGGGTGATGCCAGCATCACCCACAGGAAGAATATGGTGATGCCCATCTGGAAGGCACCAGTTTCTTTCTTCTGTCAGAAGTGGGGTGGTTGGTTCCAGTCCGGATGAGGTCATCAGGTTGTGAGCTCTGGGTTATGAGAGAGAACTGCACCCTTCAAATACCCTGGGACCTGTCCTGCAAGCCACCAGATATAGTCTTGGTTTTCCCAGTGATCTAGTTTGTGCTCTGTTATATTTCTTCTGACGTTGGCCTTTTTTTTTTGACCCTTCTACTGCCTTATGATTGTGTACCTTTGTTGCCCTCCTGG
>JARQOC010003535.1:0-15713 GCA_033576535.1 Allobates femoralis | reverse complement strand
GTGCTTATTGTCAAATTTGAATGAATAATGTATATATGCATGTACTTCCCGATTCTTTACAATTGAGCCGCCATCTATCATGGAATAATTGGATTATTAGTTAAAAAACTAATTTAATAAATATACACCGTTCTAGAATCCCGTGCATCGCATCGGGCTCACAGCTAGTAAATATATAAACATATAAATAATATAACCTTCTCACCCCTGCGGTTGGTTATTTATAGCTCTTCTTCATTTCAGGTCTTCTACTGGGACCTGGGATTGAGGTTCTGCGCGGATCTTAGTTGTTCCCAGCACTGCATTTTCGGACAGAGAGTTCCGGGTTGGGTCTAGGATCGTTGCAGCCATTTTTCCATTGGATCTTGAGGTCTTGAGTGACTGCTCTATCTACTAGCAGATACTTAGAGCTCCCGATGTTGTTCCCAATGCCTTTCTGAGCTGTATTCATGTAATGATAATATGGTCTTTAATTTAATGGCTATGATGCCTGAAAGGAGTTTACATGTCATTTTAAGGCAGGTTATTGGATGGTAGTTGGATGGAATTGTTCAATTGTGGGGATCCTTCAAAATCAGCATGTTTCTTCCTTGTGTTAGCCAAGCTGGGAGGTGGCTGCTTTTAGCATTTGGTTCATCTATTTTGCCAAGCATTCATGCACGCTGTTAAAATTTTTTTGTCAGTAGATTGGATCCTGTCCGGGCCAGATGCTGTCCGCTCTTTCATGTTCTTGACACACTTTTTGCTTTTCTACTTCAAGAATGGTGACTGGTTCTTGTTCTAGGTGGTTCTGTGTTTCATTCTCAGATCTTGCAGCCACTTTGAACTGTTGTTGTGTTTGATTTTTCCTTCTTCAATATGTTCCTCCAGTATTGTTTAGTCTTTGCTCTTGGAGTTACAGCTTCTACACTGCTACTCTGCAGTTGAGAATTCACCTTGGATGGTTCTTTGGAGAACAGAACACTTATCTTCTTAGGCTGCTTTCACATTACGATTTTCGGTCATCCGATTGTATTCGTTTCAAAATGGATACAATCGGATCCGAAATCGAATCCCATGTTCCCTACGGGAATCGGATCGGATCGGATGTGCCACTATTGGCATCGATTTTGGCACCATCCGATCTGATCCGATTTAATTACGGGCACAAAATCGCAGCCTGCTACGATTTTGTGTCCGGACCCTTTAAATCGGACAGCATCGGATCAATGCTGATCCGAGTGCCCACAACATGGGAGCCTATGGACATCGTATCCGGTTTATCTCGGATCAGTTATCGGCTCCGTATTCCCTGCCTCTCCCTGCTGCTGCCTCCTCCATCTTCTTCTCCCCGCTATTCTATTCTGTCTCCCCGCTATTTTATTCTGTCTCCCCGCTATTCTATGCTGTCTCTCGTCTATTCTATTCTGTTCCCCGCTATTCTATTCTGTCCCCCACTCCACTATCCTGATCTAATCCTATCTTGTCCCCTGTTCTCTTCCTGTGGGTTAAAAAAAAAAAAAAACTCCTTCCGGAGTATACATCACCTGTCACCATCAGGACTGAAGAGCCTGTGAAGATGTCACAGAGCCAGTGAGCTGACGGGTTATGTGACTGGCTCTGTGACATAATCACAGGTCCTTCACCCCCCATGGTTTTGCATCGTGGGAGTGGGTTTGACAGGTGATGTTATCCGGAGGAGTTTTTTTTTCACACACGGGGAAAAGAGAAAAAGGGGCCCAGGATAGGGATTTAGATCAGGTATGGGGGCCAAATGATTTAAACGGGCAACCAGCAAATTCCCAAATTTGAAATTCCCAAGCAATGTTGTTTTCGTGTAAGGGGGTTCCCTTTTTACAAAACTGGCCCCCGGGTTTGGGCACATGCCATTGTAGGGAAATCTATTTTTTGCCTGACGAAAAAAACCGATGTTGCTCTGTTTTGTCTCCCACTTTCAGAATTTGAAACATCTGACACAGACCTTTTTTAAAACTGGGCAATGTCCAAGATGGCATAAACTCTTTTTTTCCCAGGGCACTCTCGGGTTTGGGGGAGGTAGGCATTAAAAGTTTTAAAGGAGTCTTTCCCAAGGATACCAACGGGGTTTTTTTTGGGGGATGTATTTTTAAACCACTATGTTTAAAAACAGCCATAAAAAGGTGGGTTTTTATAGGTTAGGGCCACGTCCCACACATCAATTTTACTGAAAAAAATTTGCTTAAGTGACCTGTTTTTTTTGACACTTAAGGATATTGTTTGTGGGGTTTCCCCTGCGGGGAAACCCAAGCGATATTTTTTAAAAAAATCGCTTGATTGTTTGATCGCAGTTTTTGTGAACATGTTAAACAAAAATTTCGTTGGTCGGCCCCTGGCCCACGTAGCACCCCTGTGTGTGACCCCGGGAACCCAAGCATGAACGAGTTCCCAGCGCTTCGCAGCCTTTGCGGGGTGCTCTTTTCCAGGGGCAAAACCCTTCGGGTTACTAACGCTGCGCGGCGTTAAAAAACCCAATGTTTACCATGGATACTAGCATTCTCGTGGCCCAAAACATCGCTGGTGAGTCTCCCTGTGGGGACAGCTAACCTTTTAGTGATAAGCAGAAATAAAATGCCCAGGGGCTCTTGCTCAGGTAAAGGCATCTGGGAAAATGCTGGGGGGCCCGGCCCAAAGCCCCCGAGCCAAATGTAAGCAATTGGGGGGGCCGTTTCCAGCGGGGGGGCCTTTTTATAAAAAATGGGGGGGCCGGGTGTGCCAACGGGGGGCCCTTGTATCCCCGAGGGGGGGGCCCCCGAATGAAAGCAGGGGAGCCCTTTCGGGTTTTTTTAATACAAAAATTTTAAAAATGGAAAAAAACCATGTTGCCAGATTTTTCACGTCCCAATTTTTTTTTTTTTTTTTTTTTTTTTTTTTTTTTTTTTTTTTTTTTTTTTTTTTTTTTTTTTTTTTTTTTTTTGGGGGGGGGGACAAAATTTCCCTTTTTTAAATGGAAATTTTAGCAAAAATATCGATCGGGTTTTAAACAAAAAACCCTTTACGTAAAGGGAAAAAAAAAATGGAGGTCATTTTTGAAAATCAGCACCCCAAAATTAAATTTAAAAACCCGGTGAAAATTTTTTTGTATTTTTCAAAAAAATTAAATTTTTGGCATCGTTGTGTTTTTGTAAAGGCCCCCGAGCACCCCCAAGAAACCAAAGGAAAATTGTGCAGTAAGGGCCAACATGCTCGCCATCACAAACTCCCAGAAAATGTGAACGTGGGTGAAATTTTTGATTGCTAATGTTATCTTTCTGAAAAAATTGATGCATGTGAACTGGCCCTCTGGGTTTCCCCAAAGGTATAGGTATTTTTTAAATTTGTTAATTTTATTCCCCATGGCGGGGGCCAAGATTAAAAACCCCACTTTTCCCATGTTGGACAGTGCACTTTGCCACAACTTTTACAAACAAATATTTTTTTTTTCCCCCCTTGGGTAGGGATTTCAATTGGAATTTATGCTACCGGCCCTATGATCTCTTGTATTTTCCCCCTGTTTGGGGGTTTAGATAGCCCATTTTTTTATCTTTTTTTTGTTGTACTGGGATGAAATTTGGAAATCCAGTGTCTCACTAAAATATTATATTTTTCCAAATATTCTTTTTTAAAAAAATTACTCTAAAATTTTTTTTCCATTCTTTTATTTCGAGTTTAAAAACCCTAATAATCATAAAATGTAATCCGGAAAAATAAAATTACCAGTCAAATACTTTGAAGTAAATTCTCCAAAAATCTTTTAAAAACTATTTACTCCTATTCCCAAAATAGAAATAACATCAATATGAGGTCTGCATTAATGGAAAAATTTCCCGGATGAATTTAATTTGGGGAGCCCTTTGCTTTATTCCCGGGGGCATTTTAAAAAATTTGAAAACGTTTTTCTTTTTTTTTCCCTATGCTAGACATTAATAAGCCTGTATAAACATCAATTATTAATAAAAACGTTTTTTTTTCACTTAAATTGAGGTGTCCTTTCATAAAATTTCAAACCATAAAAGTTCATTTTATATGTAAAAAAAAAAAGTCATCTTAAAGCCTCATTGGGATAGCCCCAAAAAATTTGTGAATAGAACCAAGCCCTTTAAAATGGATTAAATGTTCTATCCTTAAAAATCACAGATACATTTGTATAATATTCACAGTGTCTGCATGAAGCCTTTAAATATAAGGCCCCTTTAACCAGCTACAGGTAACAGGTTTTCCACAGGTAACTTACTGGCTGCAGTGAAATCATGGAGACATGGTTCTATCTTGTTGCTGTGTACAAATGGAACTATGTCTCCATGATTTCACTGCAACCAGTAAGTTACCTGTGGAAAACCTGTCACCTGTAGCTGCGTGTAAAGGGGCCATAAGTGTCAAAGGTTAAATCTGGTCCTCCATGTTATTTTATATGTCATGTGATATTCGCATGCAGGAGGACCAGCTCTCCACTTTCTCTGTACCGGAAAGTGGATAGCAAGTCCTTCTTCATTCACAATCTCTAAGGGTATGTGCCCACAGGTTTGTTTTTTAAGCAGTCCTGAACGTAGCAAAACCTGAGGATCCTAGAATACTTGACAGGAGATTAGCTATGATCTTGTCTGCGTTTTCTGCATGTTTTCTGCGCGTTTTTTTGTGCGTTTTCACTGCGTTTTTTTAGCTGCGTTTTTCCTGCGTTTTTTCCATTGACTTTAGCAAAAACACAAGAAAATAATTAACATGTCCAATTCTTTCGCATGCCCACCAAAAATGCAGGTATTTGACAGTTCTTGACACTTGCAAAACCAATGTGTGGGCACAGTGCTTCTGTGAAACACATTGGTTTTGCTGGGAATCAAAACCGCAGGAACAAATTAGCATAAATTACCATAAAACCAATGGTTTTCTACATGCAGAAAACGCAGCAAAAACGTCCTTTGGGCACATACCCTAAAGGTACCTTCACACACAGCAATATCACTAGGCAAAATTCACTGTCAATTTGCTGGTTGCAGTGAAAATCACGGACACATTGTTCCATTTGTACACGGCAACAAAATAGAACAATGTGTCCATCATTTCACTGCAACCAGCAAATTGCCAGTAAAATTGCAAGCAAAATTTCCGTGTGTGACGGTACCTTAAGTGTGTGGATGTGTGCTGAAACTCAGAATACAAGATGGCTGGGGTCACACTTTGCAAGGCAATTGTGGTGACCGCATCCAGGTCCGGATGCGGTAACCGCAATTGCCTTCAGACATATTTTTTGCGCAAAATGTGTTCTGGCAACCACAATGCGGTAACTGGATTGCTCCGGATGTGTAATCTGGAGCAATGCACTTACCATATACTTTGTTCATCCCTGCTGCTGCATATATATTAAAACATTAATTATGAATAGTAGCTGTGGGCAACATGTCTCTAGGGGGTGCCCACTCCCCCTAGAGACATGTTGTCCACTTCTGTCAGCATGTTAGGGGTTAAATTACCCATTTACAGTATAGCTGGCTATTCTCGGCTTTGTACAAATTTGTGAATGAAGCCGCGGCCCTCACATTAGAGCAGATACTGTACGTAATTTACGTATAGTATCAGCCGCTGTTCTTGGTGCTGTAAGCAGTTACATTAGGTCTATGGCGATGCGCTGCCCATAGACCTAATGTTAAAGGTTTCAGGACCCTGGACAGCGGCTGATATACTATATGTAAATTACGTACAGTATCTGCTCTAATGTAAGGAGCTGCGGCTTCATTCACAAATATACCAGTCCCAGTGTCTTCTGTGTGTTGTATATATACCAATTATGCTCTTATCAGATATATATACAGCAGTCTCCGTATATTATATCCATCAGTCTTGGTATATTCAACAGTCTTGTTGTATCCTATGAGCTGTATATACACCAGTCCCAGAGCAGTTCTGAGCAGTTTATGAATTTCCAGCTTTGAGGATACATGGTATTACACAACCATGTTTGGAACATCATACGTCTGTGATCAGTTCTTTTCAAAATTTATCATCACAAAAAGTTGAATTAACTCCAGACTGTTTGAAGCCTGGAAAAAGCAGTTGCGAGTATCAATATCATCAAGATTACCTAACATCACACATCAGACCAAAGTGAAGAAATTCCAACCATCAGATTAGGGGTGACATAATTAAATGTTTGACCGAATATAGCAGGATAATTTTTAGGTTCATAATTTTTTGCGGCCTGTGGATGATATTATAAACATCCAACATGCCCTGGTAGGAAAAATATTAATCATTCCTGGAAAATATGGATGACAGACCCTCCCAGGGCTGAAAGAAAGGAGCTACGAATTAACTACATAGCTCCCTGACTGAACAAGACGTACAGACCAAAGAATTAATAGGACCTCCACGCTACTGCTCTCGTGACATCCGCAACAAAGGCGTGGGGCCTCCAAGCAACTGAAGTGGGATCAGACAGCATAGGCATTGGCCTGAATGTTACACAGTCGGTGATTAACAAATCATTAAATAGCAGAAGATTTTGCAGATATTATTAAAATATCATTTATTAAATCAATGATGAAACACTGATACAAACACTGACAAACTGATCAAAATCTAATTCAAATCACTGATGACTGTTTTAATATTTGTGTGCTTTGTGCTGTCTGTGTGCTGTGCATATACCCTGTCTCTTTTACTATTGTCTTACCTTCATGTCCATGCTATTGCTGCATCCCTCATGATTATATCTACCATGTCTTGGACTGGCCCCTTCAGGCCTTCACTGTTTTTATGACCTCTGCTTAGCTGTTAGTATCTGGTCAGTCCATACCCACCCACCCCTCATCCACACCTGATGACCATTAGCTATAGATATATTCAGAACCATGAGTCTGATCCAGACTCTAGTCTGATCCATGAATCTCCCAAACTACATCTCCCAAAGTACAGCTTCCTAAGTAGAAGACTTTGAAATAGACTAGAAATGACTGGAAAGTACTGGGATAGAAAGCGACTACAATAGCTGTAGATATATTCAGAACTTCCTGCATGGAGAGTGGAAAGATCACGGATATTTCTCATCTGCATGTTGAACTTTGGCATGGACGACTGCACCCTTTTTTTTTTTCTGGATTATCCATCCACCATTTGCATATTATATATATTTATCATTCATCTGTCTTTGAGTGACTCCTCTGTCGCATGGACCTCCCCTGGCTATATCTGACCCCCAGCTGCATCGGATCCTGACTGCACCTCAGCATCTCGCCCCCTGCAGCACCTGATTGCACCCACAGCTGCATCTGCATCTCATCCACAGCTGCATCTCATCCCTGGCTGCATCTCATCCCACCATTTTACCTACCTCTGTTCTCTGACAGCACCGCATCACCCTGCTTCACCTGCTGGACTCTGTACGCCTCCATTTGCTTTGCAATTGCCTGGACTTGATTGGCATCTCATCGGCTTTGCACACTCTTCCTGCTGCACCTGTCCCCTGTCGCTCCAGACCCCTGTCTCTATCTCACCACTCCTGCTGCTCCTGTCCCCTGCCTCCCATCCCAACTCCAGAAGCTTTACACAGGAATAGTTTCCACAGTCCGCGCTGCATGCTTCAAACAAAGTATTTCACAGGGTTGTTACTACCATTAGATCCTTTATTCAGCCATAACCAACGCGTTTCAGTGCTGTACCCAGCACCTTCCTCAGGGTATATCCATCTCAACCCCAGCTGCACCTCCTCCTCTCAGCTGCTGTTGCCCCTCCGCCACCACCACTCCACATCTGCACCTCACCCCCCTGCTCCACCTCTCACTCCCACTGAATCCTATACCCCATGCAATGTTTTCCCTTCTCTTCACACTCACTCCATATACTACTCCACTTCCTACAAACCCCCCTCTGTCCCTCCTCCTGATAACACAATAACACTCTCCCCCTCCAACCTACCTAGCCATCTCACCCACTCCTCTGAACTCTTCCTCCACACCCAAGCCTTTATCTCTAAACATGCCCCGCTCGCCACGCAAGCTCTCATGCCCCCACCTCCTGACCCTCTCCCTCCTCCTACTTGCTGGCAACATCTCCCCAAATCCCGGTCCCCCACAACACATCCCCACAATCACCACTAGCCCACGCCCATTCCCCACCATTAACATCCACAACCCTGCAACCTTACACCCATCCCAAAAGCCGCCCCTCCAGAAATGGCCCTTTCTGGCGCACTCTGGAATGCCTGCTCGGTATGCAATAAACTCACCTTCATCCACAACCTCTTCATCACCAAACAACTCTCTTTCCTTGGCATCACCGAAACATGGCTCACCCCCTCCGACACCACCTCCCCCGCCGCCCTCTCCTATGGCGGACTCACCGTCTCCCACACCCTCGCCCCAACAACTCCTGCGGCGGAGGTGTTGGCCTACTCCTGGCCAACAGCTGCTCCTTCACCCCAATTACACCACCCATCTCTGCCTCTCTCCCCTCCTTCGAGGCGCACTCCGTGCGTATCTTCTCCCCCTGCAACTTCCAATTGGCTGTCATCTTCCGCCCTCCAGGATCCTCGTACACCTTCTTCGACCACTTCACAACCTGGCTTCTCCACCTCCTCTCCTCCTGGCATCCCCACATCATCATGGGTGACTTCAACATCCCCATTGATAAACCCCATGCTGCTGCCTCAAGACTCCTCTCTCTAACCTCCTCTTTTGGCCTCTCCCAATGGTCCTCCTCAGCCACACACAATAACGGTCACACACGAGACCTCGTCTTCACACGGCTCTGTTCCCTCACTGACCTCGCAAACTCAACCCCCCTGCTATCTGACCACAACCTGCTGACCTTCTCCGCCCTCTCCCCCCCACCACGCTCCCCCTCTCCGGAAACTCCCTCACCCCGAAGAAACCTCAAGCTCATTAACTTCCACTCACTTGCCGAGTCCCTCCTCCCTCTCTCTGACTTACCCTCCTCTCATGACGCTGCCACTGCCGCCACCCTCTACAACACCACTCTCGCCACAGTCCTCGACCAGGCCGCGCCCTCTCATAACACCAAAACCCGTGCACACACAGACAACCCTGGCTCACTGCCAGCGCCAAAAAACTTCGACGGACGTCCAGGGTAGCTGAACGGAGATGGAAGAAATCCAACTCCGCAACGCACCTCGCCTTGTACAAATAGTCCCTCATCGACTTCAAGACAGCACTGACCACCGCAAAACAAGCTTTCTTCTCGTCTCTCATTAGCTCCCTCTCCCACAATCCCAATCAACTTTTCATAACCTTTAACGCCCTACCTCCGTCCCCCGGCACCCCCTCCCTCTCCCCTCATCACCGCCGACGACTTTGCCAGCTTCTTTAAACAGAAGATTGACAAAATCAGAGAAAGCTTCCATTCCCAATCCCTCGGCCCTCCCTCTCTATCTCCCAACCCCCCTTGACCAAAAGTAACTTCCCCTCCATGACTGAAGTGAGCCTCTCCTCCCTTCTAGCATGATCACACCTCACTACTTGTGCCCTCGACTCTCTCTCCCCTCCCATCTCATCCCCTAACCTCACCAATGTCCTTATCCTCGCCCTAACCCATCTCTTCAACATATCACTTACCAACCGACATCTTCCCTTCATCCTTCAAACATGCCCTCATCACACCCATCCGTAATAAAACCCTCCCTCGACCCCGCAATATTTCTCCAGCTATCATCCCATATCTCATCCTCCCCTTTGCCTCAAAATTGCTTGAGCCACATGTCTACTCCGAACTGTCCTCCCATCTCTCCTCGTGCTCCCTCTTTGACTGCCTGCAATCCGTTTCCGAGCCACCACTCCACCGAAACAGCCCTAACCAAAGTCACCAACAACCTACTGATCACCAAGAGCAAGCGACACTACTCCATCCTTCTCCTCCTCAACCTCTCTGCTGCCTTTCGACACAGTCGATCACTCCCTCCTGCTTCAAATTTTAAAATCCCTTGGTATCACTGACCTAGCCCTCTCCTGGATCTCCTAGTACCTAACAGACCCTACCCCTTATCTGTTGGAGTTCCCCAAGGCTCAGTCCTGGGACCCTTACTCTCCTCCATTTACACCCTCGGCCTAGGCCAACTCATCGAGTCCATGGCCTCCAATACCACCTCTACACGACGACACCCAGCTCTACCTCTCTGGCCCTGACATCACCTCCCTGCTATCCAAAATCCCACACTGCCTGTCCGCCCTCTCATCCTTCTTCTCCACTCGTTTCCTTAAACTCAACATGGATAAAACCGATTTCATCGTCTTCCCCCAAGTCGTTCTTCCCCCTACACGACCTAACCATCACTGTCAACGACTGCACACTCTCACCCGTCCCCCACGCCAAGTGCCTCGGTGTAATCCTCGACTCTGCCCTCTCCTTCAAGCCACACATCCAGGCCCTCGCCACCTCCTGCCACCTCCAGCTTATAAACATCACGCTGATCCGCTCTTTCCTTCACCATGACACTGCCAAAACGCTTGTCCATGCCCTCATTATCTCCCGCCTCGACTACTGCAACCTCCTGTTCACCGGCCTCCCCTATTCCTCCCTTGCACCCCTCCGAACCATCCTCAATTCTGCTGCCCGACTCATCCACCTGTCGCCCCGTTACTCCACTCTCCCATATCCCCCTCTGCCACTGGCTCCCTATTTCCCAGAGATCTCAGTTCAAAACCCTAGCCCTGACTTACAAGGCCATCCACAACCTGTCCACTCCATTACATCTCCGACCTGGTCTCCTGATACCACCCCTCACGCAATCTGTGATCCTCTCAAGAACACTTTCTCTTGTTCCCCCGCATCTCCACCTCCCACAACCGCATGCAAGACTTCTCTCGTGCATCCGCCATACTCTGGAAACTCTCTTCCACACCACATCAGACACTCCCCTACCCTGGGAACCTTCAAGAAAAACCTGAAGACCCACCTCTTCCTTCAAGCCTATAACCCACACTGACACCTAATCTGCTGCACCATCTCACCTCTCCCCTCCTACTGTCTCCCCTATAGACTGTGAGCCCTTGTGGACAGGATCTCTGCCCTAATGTTCCTGCATGATTTATTCGTTGTTATTTATGTTATCGTCCTTGTTCTGCCCTTACACATGTAAAGTGCCATGGAACCAATGGCGCTATATAAATAAATAATAATAATAATAATATAAAAAAATCATGAACACCTAAGTGAAGCTTTACTTTCCCTCCCTGAGTCCAATGCTGTTTCTCCACTGGTGTTCAGTCACTGTTGTTTGGCTGAAGTGTTGATGTTACGTCAACAGTCCTGCAAACCAATCACTAAGATCAGCTGCACTACCAATATGGATGGCACAAGCTAAACTACTGGCCAAAGCACTTCCTACATGACATAAGTGATGTAACCCCTACAGCCAAGCAACAAATAGCAGGGCATTGGTTCCAGAGAGGGCTAAGTGAACTCCAGTTTGTTGTTCAACACTAAACTGCAGGCAGAATGTTTGTGAAAGCAGGACAACCCCTTTAACGTTTACAAAGGTTTTCCTATGCAGATAGGAAAATATTATTAATACGACACAAGTTTGTGCTATATTCAATTCTCCAACCTCAATAAAAAGTTGCAAGAGGTTTCAACCAGGTGGAAGGCAAGTGGGACAGATGTACATAATCTATCAACATAGCCAAGACAGAATAAGGGCTGCAGTAAAAATACTGTTTGCCAACCCTAATAAAAGAAATGAGAAAGTATAAAAAAGTTTACAGCAGCACATTCTGGGTGTGATATATTTTGTTATTTTTCAATTCAGTGCTTAAATTCAGGTACATAGAATAAAACTAGATAAAGATTTAGATAGAAACTAGTTATGAGGGAATATATTCGGCACTATTCATTACTCGCGCAAATATTAAAGAGCTCAGGATGTTCGTTAGTTGTCGAATACTGCGCGTCCTTTTTATTATTATTATTATTTATTTATATAGCGCCATTATATTCCATGGCGCTTTACATGCTAAAAGGGCAGACTAGGACAAGTAACATAGTAACAATACAAGTAACAATAAATGTTGACAATTCGGTTGTACAGAAACAAGAGGGGAGAAATCCTGTCCACAAAGGCTCACAGTCTATGAGGGGGGGTGGGGATACAGTTGGAGGGGGAAGTTCCAGTCGTGAGGCGTGTGGTGGATCGGGTCTTATTGCAGGTGGTAGGCTTGGCGGAACAGGTGGGTCTTCAGGCTTCTTTTGAAGGTTCCCAGGGTAGGAGAATGTCTGATGTGTTGTGGCAGTGAGTTCCAGAGTCTGGGTGAAGCACGGGAGAAATCCTGTATGCGGTTGTGCGAAGAGGAGATGAGGGGGGAGTAGAGGAGGAGCTCTTGGGAGGATCGCAGGTTGCGTGAGGGTAGGTATCGGGAGACCATGTCAGAGATGTATGGAGGGGACAGGTTGTGAATGGCTTTGTATGTCATGGTTAATTGTTATTTTAAACCGGGATCTCTGGGAAGTAGGGAGCCAGTGAAGGGCTTGGCAGAGGGGGGAGACAGGGGAGTAGCGGGGAGACAGATGGATTAGGCGGGCAGCGGAGTTCAAGATAGTTTGGAGAGGTGCAAGGGAGGTATTGGGGAGGCCGGTGAGCATGAGGTTGCAGTAATCGAGGCGGGAGATGATGAGAGCGTGAATAAGGGTTTTAGCAGTGTCGTGGTCAAGGAAAGCGCGAATCCTATAGATGTTTTTGAGCTGGAGTCGGCAGGAGGTGGCGAGGGCCTGGATGTGGGGCTTGAAGGAGAGGGAAGAGTCAAGGATAACCCCGATGCACTTGGCATGGGGGACTGGAGAGAGAGAGCAGTCGTTGACGACGATGGATAGGTCAGGTAGTGAGGGGAGAGCGTCTTGGGGGGAAGACTATGAACTCAGTTTTGTCCATGTTCAGCTTAAGGAAGCGAGCAGAGAAGAAGGATGAGATGGCGGACAGGCAGTGTGGAATTTTGGATAGAAGGGAGGCGATGTCAGGACCAGACAGGTAGATTTGGGTGTCGTCGGCGTAGAGGTGATATTGGAGGCCATGGGACTCAATGAGTTGCCTAGGCCGAGAGTGTAGATTGAGAAACAGTAATGGTCCAAGAACCGAGCCCTGGGGACCCCGACAGATAGGGGGTAGGGCGAGGAGGATGTGTGGGAGTGGGTGACGCTGAAGGTGCGGTCCGTTAAGTATGAGGAGATCCAAGAGAGGGCAAGGTCCGTGATGCCAAGAGATTCCAGGATTTGTAGTAGAAGGGAGTGGTCAACAGTGTCGAAGGCGGCTGACAGGTCGAGGAGGAGGAGAACAGAGTAGTGGCGCTTGCTTTTGGCAGTCAGTAGGTCATTTGTGACTTTGGTCAGGGCTGTTTCAGTGGAGTGGAGGGGTCGGAAGCCAGATTGCAGGCGGTCAAAGAGGGAGCAGGAGGAGAGGTGAGAGGACAGCTCAGAGTGGACATGCTGTTCAAGTAGTTTTAGGGCGAAAGGGAGGGAGAGATATAGGGCGGTAGTTGGTAGACAGTTGTGGGATCGAGGGAGGGTTTTTTGAGGATGGGTGTGATCAAGGCGTGTTTGAAGGCTGAGGGGAAGGTGCCGGTGGTGAGTGATAGGTTGAAAAGATGAGTTAGGGCTGGGATGATAACGGAGGTGAGGTTGGGAATGAGGTGGGATGGGAGTGGGTCTTGGGCACTGGTGGTGAGGTGTGATTTTGACAGGAGGGAAGAGAGCTGGTCTTCAGTTATAGTGAGAGTGATGTGTCAATTGTGTCTCATCTAACACAAATTGCTGGCTCCCTTCAGTGAACAATGGGAGCTAGCATCCTAGTGAGAGCTGTTGGAATAGAAGGCTTTCTCTGGGGGACAGAGCAAGGTGTTGTATGCTGTTAACACACAAAAAAAAGCACACCCTCCTGTAATGTACAATAATTAGATCTGTCTCTTTAAGAAGACTAGGTCTGGTGTATTATGGGTAGGAGAGGAAGGAGATGGGAGGTTAAGTTTTTAGTTTCGATTTGGAGCATGCTGATGAAGGACTGTTATGCTATATGCTGGAGAAAGAAGAAAAAAAAGAATAAAATACAGTTAGAGTTTACCCTTGTGAATTCCCTCATTTCGCGTGGACATTACACCTCCCTCTGACAGAAATGCTCATTTCATGGCTGGCTGTGTGTGGGCAAAGCTCATGACTAATTAACTTGAATTAGTTTGGTATTCCAGTTGTATACCCGAATAATAAAATGTATTCAGCTAGAATTTTCTAAATCCAAATATCTCACTATTCGCTCCTCATTAAGACAAACAAAAGAATACAGTAGCTGTAAAGATGTACATTGGGTATGGAAAGTATTCAGACCCCTTTAAATTTTTCACTCTTTGTTTCATTGCAGCCATTGCAGGTTTTTTTACACCTAGATGTGGATATCCTCTGTCATTTTGCCTTGTAGATCCTCTCCAGTTCCATCAGGTTGGATAGTGAACATTGGTGGACAGCCATAATCAGGTCTCTCCAGAGATGCTCAATCGGGCTTAGGTCAGGACTGGGTGGGCCAGTCAAGAATGTCACAGAGTTGTTCTGAAGCTATTCCTTTGTTATTTTAGCTGTGTGCTTAGGGTATTGTCTTGTTGGAAGGTGAACCTTTGGCCAAGTCTGAGGTCCAGATCCCTCTGGAAGAGTTTTTCATCCAGGATATCTCTTTACTTGGCCGCATTCATGTTTCCATCAATTGCAACCAGTCACCCTGTCCCTGCAGCTGAAAAACACCCCCATAGCATGATGTTGCCACAACCATGCTTTACTGTTGGGATTGTATTGGGCAAGTGATGAGCAGTGGCTGGATTTTTCCACACATATCACTTAGAATTATCAACAAAAAGCTGTATCTTTGCCTCATCAGACCAGAGAATCTTATTTCTCATAGTCTGGGAGTCCATTTACATCATATGAAAAAGTTTGGGCAACCCCTCTTAAAGGGATCCTGTCACCCCCCAAACCACCTCCTAAGCTATCAAAAGCTGTCCCTAGAGCATAGTAACACTTACCCTACACTCCTTTTAGCTCCTAAATGCTATATATTGAAACTGAATATAAACGTTATAAAAGTACCTCATTACTGATGTTAATGAGTGACTATGATATTCATAGTCACCCAGCCAGGCTGTCCCCTCTTCATACTATCACGCCTCAATAGGCGTGATCTTCATCATACATTCAAATGCGCGCCTCCCTGCGCGCCTTCCCGCTCTCCTCTCGGCCTGGGCGCTGCTGTGTGGGGGCTGTATGACGCGATTCGCGTCATTCCGCGCCGGGTGCCAGGGAGGCGCGCATTTGAATGTATGATGAAGATTACGCTTATTGAGGCGTGATAGTATGAAGAGGACAGCCTGGCTGGGTGACTATGAATAGCATAGTCACTCATTAAACATCAGTAATGAGGTACTTTTATGACGTTTATATTCAGTTTCAATATATGCATTTAGGAGCTAAAAGGAGTAGTGTAGGGTAAGTGTTACTATGCTCTAGGGACAGCTTTTAATAGCTTAGGAGGTGGTTTGGGGGTGACAGGATCCCTTTAATCTTACTCATTTTTTTTTTTGTTTAAAATAGTTTTTTTGCAACAGCTATTTCAGTGTGATATATGTAATAACTGATGGACACAGTAATATTTCAGGATTGAAATGAGGTTTATTGTACTAACCGGAAATGTGAAACATGCATTATTTCAAAAATTGACAGTCAAAAGTATGGGGGCCTCAACAAAAAAA
>JARQOC010003534.1:0-15713 GCA_033576535.1 Allobates femoralis | reverse complement strand
ATACACCATAAATCAATTGCTCACACACAACTATTAACATGTTCTTCAAACTGATCAATAATGCATTCCTTATTTTTGATGTACTGAAATAAAAACAGTTCACATATGCCAATGGAAACTGACCATTGTAATAAATATTCACTACAGGTCAAATTGCTAACATTAGCTATTCTGGAAACCAACAACATTGATGATCAAGGACTCAGAGCTGTAAGATAATGCATTTGAGACCAAGTTAGGATGTTCTCTAATAGATTAGGGGAAATAATATAATTATGTCACAATGTTGTTCTCAAATGTTCCTAAATAAGGCACTATGCTCTTAGTCCTCAGGCACTGGTGAGTAGAGGTGATTGGACTTTCTCCGAATATGTTAGCCAATGTCAAATTCGACACGAAAATTGCAGATTTGGTTAGCGATCGGAATACTGAGCAACTTACTAAAAAATCACCGAATACAACTTTGTTCTGGAAAAAAGTTTGAAATTTCAAATAGCCCTAACTTTCCCTGATTGTTTGGGGCCTAAACACTCACTTGAAGACCGGATGTCTTGGAGCAATACCTAACCATATGGTTAGGAGTGTTCCCAGTCCTGGAGTCTACCGTTATCTTTCAACATGTAGAATTTTTTGGAGATTTAAAATATTTTTTAAGCTTCCTGGAGTTTGCAGGTCTTTTTGACACCTGTAGAGTGTGAATTTTGGAAATGGTGCTAGATGTAGCAGCAGTTGTGAAGTCCAGAAACCTTTCAATGTCCTTACAACTTCTGTTTAAGCAAGTTTAATATTTTTTTTGTATTTTTTTAGAATGTTTTTATTTCATTTTTTTATTATTATTATTTTTTTAAATTATTATAATTTTTTAGAGTAAACCTTTAATTTTTCAGAGTGTCAGCAGCATGTGAAGCCATCTCTTCTATCTTATGAGATATCAATTCATATAAAAATAATATGGCCATTATATGCTTCACATACATCTTATACATCTGCTCACACTCATGGAACACCATACTATGGATATTGCTTCTAGAAATGTGCAATCACTTTATTTAATTTCATTCCATACATTTAGAATACAGATTTTTGGCATGTGTACAAGTGTGTTATATGTATAATTCATATCGGACTTGTCCATGCATTGCTGCCAACTAGCCTTATTCAACTTTCCAGATCAATTCGTGGTGAGCTGAATAAACTTATTTGTTTTCCTTATTTCTCCTCCAAATATGTACGGTTTCAATAATGACTCCACCTAACCACAAGCTATTCAACAAGAGTGTGCAAACAATAAAATCCTGTAAGTGAATCCTGGAAGAGGCAGGCCCCTAAGGAAAGCAAAGAGATATCACTATGGAGACCAGCACTATCTTGGCAGTGTAGTACAACTCAGCTACACTGTGCTATAATTTGATACCAAGTGCCTGCTTTACGTAGTCAGTGATTATAATGATGGATCCATTACAAGGTATGCCAGCTCTGGAGGATGTCATCTTCCTCACCTCCCCTGGGGCAAAGGGTGCTTCAGCACCAGAACTGGAACAGCCCGCACAGGGCACCTTGAGCTTCACTGCACTACCTAAATTGGGCCTCAAATGCAGAGAGGTCAGGATCAAGCGCCAGACTCGGATGTCAGAAGAGGCCCTGATAAGCTCGCAGTAAGAAGTTGAGCCACTCCCTATACCAATCAGGAGCAGCAGATATCACCCTCAGGAGGATCTTGCAGCATGACTGGTGTTATTACTCCTGCAGCCGATGCCACAGATGCTGGATCGGCAAATCCAGGAACAGGATGAGGATGAGGAAGAGGAGGATGTAGTAGAGACAGAAGGCCCTGTTTCCTGGCCTTGTGCAACACCCCTGTCAGTGGATTTGCAGTGGGAGAATGTAATATGGGGACCCCTATCCCCTTCATGCAACTATTTTATACAGCATAAACCACCCCATCCAGTCTCCTTTCTTGGGGAGATTCAGTTTACAAAGGCCATTGTACGACAGTGGTTGCATTGTTGTAAGGCCAATGACTTTGATGACAAATGTCCCAAGACAAGGTGACATCATTCATTCAGCAGAGGGGATTTGGCTTCACAGTCAACAAAAGTATTGGTCATTGATGCTATGTCAACTGGTACACCCTGCTGCGTGTCTGTCTTCCTAAAGGACTGTGCACAATCTATGCTGGGATGGATGTCACCTTCATGAAGGTGATTGGCAGCAAAGGGGTGGTTCGCGGCCGCCGTAAGTCAGGTTGCTACCACCGACGAGTTTGAAGACAGGCCAACCTCGTGAGAATGCTGTGTTGGATAGAGACCAGACCTCCTTTGGTTATCCAGCCATCTGAACCCAAATCCACAGAGGCCATAGATCCTGAAGGGCCTGACAGTGTTGCCTATGGTGCTGCCGTCTCTTTCCTGGAGGAAGTGGTCACCCCCTAATTCCTTCATTCTCTTCTCCTGCAGTGGCTATGATGGTGTGTGATGAGGAGCAGGTGGTGGCAGAGAATACCCCTGGAGGAATAGCCCGAGACTCCTCGAGACCATCCATCAGTGGAGTACCATGGGGAACGGCGACCTCCATCCTGGGCAGCGATGAGAAAGCTGCAAGAGAGTTTTTACTTTAAGTAAAGTGAGCTTCCCTAAAAAAGGTATGTTGTTGGGTTGCTGACCCATCCATTAGTTGGCAGTCTGTCTGAAGAAGGACCTTTTTCAGTTGTTTTTGAGTTTTTCGAAGAGTGAGGCCTGTTTGTTAGTTAAGTTTATTTTTCCCTTTCCCAAGTTTAGTGCCGCTTGGATTAGTCAGCATGGTGGTACACAATTTATTTGACACAAAAAATTAAGCTTCGCAGGATTGTGCCATTAGTTTGAACTCTCTTGCTGCCTTAGACTGGTTCACTGGTGAACCAGGACAGAAGGGGTTGGTATCCTAAAGAGTTACCTGCTCCTGCCTACCCTTTTGTCCCAGTCCTGTCAGAAAGGCAATTTGAATGTGATCTCTACAAAAGACATAGTCTGCAAAGAGAAGTGAATGTCATGTCTTGCTCTTTGATTTTTTTTCTTGTACTTTAACTCAGATCTGGACCTCACATTATGTTCTTTATCTTATTCTTGTTTTTTTTGCTTGGGTAATTGCTCCCTTTTTTAACATGAATTTGACTTAAACTTTAATTCACCGGCAATGGACTGAGTTTCTGTTCATACCTCGGCTACATTAGACTATGGTTTTCTTGCTAGACCTCGATGGAATTCAGTGTTATCTGAGTTGCCAACTGTCCAGAAATTCCAGGACAGTCCACAAAATTAGAGCACTTTTTTGTCTGTAAAACATGTTAAATCATTTATTATTTTTTTACACTGTAGATTATTTTGATTGTAATTACATTACAGTTTACAGTAAATGCAGCTGATTTCTTAATTTCAGAATTATGAACTATAGGCATGTGTGTCACACAGCATCCAGTTCTGCCACCAGACTCTCTAAGTCTGGATGACCTAGGGACTGGTACCCTGTCTGCAGCTCGTCCCTTCAGAGCAGCTCCTGCTGCCTCCTCACTAGACCTCTCCTTCACCTACTCTCTTCTACTACACTTTCTCTAACCTCTCCCTCTGACCAAAACCCTGTGACACAAGCTTAATCCAAGCCTCAAAATCACAGTCTACAGGTAGCGATTAGGCAGTGTGTATTTGCTTCAGACACCCAGCAGAGGGACCACAATTTCCTCAGACATGGCAATACATAGATGTTTGCCTGCAATAGCATCTTGTGGCGGCCAGATGCAGGGGTGCCACACAAGCGTCAATTCTAATCATAATTTTTTACTATAGTTATCCAATGTGTCCATAGCAAAATATTGTCTGAGTACTAAGCCAGGATAGCAACCTGGATCCTCCAAAAAGCACAGTGCAGATCCTTGTACATGGGTACTTGGGTGAAACAAGTGAGTCCCATAATTCCAAACCCTGAGTAAGCCAGTAACAATAGGATTGAAGTTTAAATAGTCAGCCATCTAGTACAGGTCATTTAAAGATGTTTAAAGAGTTTTTCATTCAGTAAATCTTTAAATCTGTATATATGTACATGTACTGTAGTGTGTGTATTAATATACTCACCTCCTCACTCTACATAATTCAGCTCCGTTCTGCTCCTCTTCTCAGTGATGTAGATTCTTCGAGTCACTCTGCACTCTGCTTATTTAGGGTTTGGTAGGTAAGTATATTGAAACACTTACACTACGCTACATGTAGATATGCACAAATTTAATGAAAAATAAATTTCATAGAAGTGCTCCTTTAATAAAAATTAATATTATTTTGTATGGGATTTTATTAAAAACCATAATGATATCCTGTTGAGGGTTTCTGTCTGCAGATTTACATTTTAATTTTTGGATAAAGAACAGCATGGCATACATCCAGTCTCCACATGAATTTTAGACTGGGTAAATATGTTATAGTTCATTATTGAGTCACAGATGGCTGCTGTCTTGTTCATGGTAATATGTAAATAATGAAGTGTAACATTAAAATCTTCTGTCTGTTTTTAAGAAATCCTAGCATGCTTTTTTTATGGATGTCAAGTGTAGAGGATAACGTAACAATGGTGTACGTGTCTGGATATGCAGTATGTTGTCTTTAGCTCTGTCTCTTCAGTTTAGCTGACTATAGAAAGTGAATATCTGAAAGCTAAATATTCATTCAGACAGCAGCCATCACTTCTTACTAGACTTGAGTGAATATATTTGAGTTATATTGAGCTCTACTTGAATAGTAAAAAAATTCAAAGTTGCCAAAATTCAGATTTTTTTGTAACTTTTTCTGCACCCACAAAGTGCCACTTACCGGTAATCGTGAAAATATAAAAAAAAACTTGATACTCACCTTATCACTCACTTCAGCCCCTATGCTCCTCACCATCACCCATCGGTCTTGTTTGCATGTCCTCATCACCACCACAAGTGCTGAATCCTCTTCATGGTAGGCTGGAACGTCTGGCTCCAATGAGACCTGGGATATTTCTACACATGTGTGTGCAAAGTCATGGAACCCGTTGTGATATCTTGACATTGTGACCTTATGCAAACTTGCTCAGGATCACCCAAGTTCTCATCAGACTTGGAAGTCTTGGCCTAACTTAAACCACCATTAAAGCGTTTCTTTATTTTTAAGTGCTGGAGTGGTGCTCCCAGTCTTATACTTACATGTTGGCGTTTTCATCCTGTTTCGGCGCTGCATCAATCCCATGATGCCATCTTGTGCCTGTAAGGCTAGGGTCACACATAAGCCCTTGATCCGTCTTTGGCTTCATTTTTGGCATTTTTTTTTTCTAAGTCCAAAAACTTATAGAAAAACGGATTGGATGTAATAAACACCCTGTCCGTTTTTTTCTGCACTTAAAAACATTGCTATGTCCGTTTTTGAGTCAAAAACGTTGCTAGCAAAGTTTTTGGGGTCCGTTTTTCAAAAAAAAATAATTTTTTTTTTTAACATGGGCCCTATGGAAAAACGGATCAGTTTTTTTGAGAATTTTAGTCAAAAAATGACTAAGTCCAAAAACGTTCAGGGGTGTAGGAGGCTCAAAAAGCACCCAAAAAAAACGGATTGGTCATGGAAATCACTTCCAAAAACGGATTTCTATGTGTGACCCCAGCCTAACTTTGATTGGCCAGATGTCAGGTTACATCACAAATGGTCAATGCATCTCTTTAAGGGCCAGAATGAGCCCTAGATGAGGCTCCCATAGAGATGTATTGATTAGTGACCTCCAGTGTGCCGTATGAAACACTCAAGTTTACTGGCAGGTCTCTTCAATGTACACCGATCGGAGTGACACTAGAAAAGGATGAAGTTGGAGAAAGGTGAATATAATGGTAGGGGCAGGGGGCTTACATTTAAAGCACCACTACAGTGGTGCAATACAAGAAAACACTGCTGTAGTTGTGTTTTAAAGAGGCCAAAGGATTCAGTGCTTGGGACAGTGATAAGAAGATACAAGAACCAGAACGTAAACGATAAGGAGCGGAGGGGTCAGAAAGGTGAGCAGTGAGGTGAGTGTAATAATTTTTATTGTTTACATTTTATACTTAATATACTCTGGGAACTGGAGATACCTAAAAGAATAATATCGGATTTTCAGTTCACAGAGAATCATTTTTCTGCAAATCGAATTTCCCTTGAATATCTAGAGCAGTGATGGCGAACCTTTCTGAGGCCGAGTGCCCAAACCGCAACTCAAAACGAAATTATTTATGGCGAAGTGCCAATACGGTAATGTAACCTAAATTACTGCAGCAGTGGTAATCACAAGCGCTGCACAGGGGGGAGAGCCAGCAGATGCTAACTCTCTTCCCTGTACAGGGCTTGTAGTCCTGAAACATTAATGATCAATTCAATTATTTTAACAATTAATTGATTTTAAACTTACCTTTGCAGTCTTCTCTTCTCCTGCACATTGAAGCTGAGCTGCTGCCACAGCCCTTTCTAGAAACAGCAGGTGGATTGATCTGTATGGAAAAAATGCAGAATATTAGACAGATAGGAGATAGATTTTATCATGGAATGCAAGCAGATTTCATGCTGAAATCCTGGTCCCTTTCCTTGCAGTAATGTGCTCCATCCTGACCCTCTCCTTGTAGCTATGTGCTCCATCCTGACCCTCTCCTTGTAGCTATGTGCTCCATCCTGACCCTCTCCTTGTAGCTATGTGCTCCATCCTGACCCTCTCCTTGCAGTAATGTGCTCCATCCTGACCCTCTCCTTGCAGTAATGTGCTCCATCCTGACCCTCTCCTTGCAGTAATGTGCTCCATCCTGACCCTCTCCTTGCAGTAATGTGCTCCATCCCGACCCTCTCTTTGCAGTTATGTGCTTCATCCTGATCTTCTCCTTGTAGCAATGTGCTCCATCCTGACCCTCTCCTGGCAGTAATGTTCCTATCCTGACCCCTTCTTGTAGTAATGTCTTTATCCTTATCCCCTTGTAGTATGCCCCATCCTTGTCCCCTTCGGTAATGTCCCATCCTTGTCCCTTGTGGTAATGTCCCCATCCTGCCCCTATCATGTAGTAATGCCCTATCCTGCTGTAATGCCCTATCCTTGTCCCCTTGCAGCAATATGCCCCATCCTGCAGTAATATGCCACATTCTTGTCCCCTTGCAGTAATATGCCCCATCCTGCAGTAATGCCCTATCCTTCTCTCCTTGCAGTAATATGCCCCATCCGTGTCCCCTTGAAGTAATATGCCCCATCCTGCAGTGATGTGTTTCATCCTTGTCCACTTGCCATTAATATGCCCCATCCTTATTCCTTTGCAGTAATATGCCCCATCCAGCAGTAATGTGCCCCATCCTTGTCCCCATCACATAGTAATATGCCCCATCTTGCCCCCTGGTAGTATTGCCCTATCCTTGACCCCATCACATAGTAATCTGCCCCATCCTTGTCCCCATCACATATTAATATGCCCCATCCTTGCCCCCATCACATATTAATCTGCCACATCCTGCCCACATCACATAGTAATATGCCCCATCAGCCCCATTACATAATAATATGCCCCATTAGCCCCCATCACATAACAATATGCCCCATCAGCCCCCATCACATAATAATATGCCCCATCAGCCCCCATCACATAATAATATGCCCCATCACATAATATGCCAAATCCTGCCCCCTGTTACTATTGCCCCATCCTGCCCCCAGCACAGAGTAATATGCCCCATCCTGCCCCCCTTAGTAATGCCCCATCCTGCCCCCAACAGAGTAATATGCCCCATCCTGCCCCCTTAGTAATGCCCCATCCTGCCCCAGCAGAGTAATATGCCCCATCCTGCCCCCTTAGTAATGCCCCATCAGCCCCCTTAGCAATGCCCCATCAGCCCCCTTAGTAATGCTCCATCAGCCCCCTTAGCAATGCCCCATCAGCCCCCTTAGCAATGCCCCATCAGCCCCCTTAGCAATGCCCCATCAGCCCCCTTAGCAATGCCCCATCAGCCCCCTTAGCAATGCTCCATCAGCCCCCTTAGTAATGCTCCATCAGCCCCCTTAGCAATGTCCCATCAGCCCCCTTAGCAATGCCCCATCAGCCCCCTTAGTAATGCCCCATCAGCCCCCTTAGTAAGGCTCCATCAGCCCCCTTAGCAATGCCCCATCAGCCCCCTTAGTAAGGCTCCATCAGCCCCCTTAGCAATGCCCCATCAGCCCCCTTAGCAATGCCCCATCAGCCCCCTTAGTAATGCCCCATCAGCCCCCTTAGTAATGCCCCATCAGCCCCCTTAGTAATGCCCCATCAGCCCCCTTAGCAATGCCCCATCAGCCCCCTTAGTAATGCCCCATCCTGCCCCCTTAGTAATGCTCCATCCTGCCCCCTTAGTAATGCCCCATCAGCCCCCTTAGTAATGCCCCATCAGCCCCCTTAGCAATGCCCCATCAGCCCCCTTAGTAATGTCCCATCCTGCCCCCTTAGTAATGCTCCATCCTGCCCCCTTAGTAATGCCCCATCAGCCCCCTTAGTAATGCCCCATCAGCCCCCTTAGTAATGCCCCATCAGCCCCCTTAGTAATGCCCCAACAGCCCCCTTAGTAATGCCCCATCCTGCCCCCTTAGCAATGCTCCATCCTGCTGTAAATAGAAAAAAAAAAAAAGTCATACTCACCTTCCTGCTGCAGTTTCCTCTTCTGCTGTGTCTTCTCCTCCCGACCCGCGCTGAATGCGGTCACGTGACGCCGGGCGCATCACATGACCGCTGTCACATGACGCTGGCCGGGAGGGCGGGGCTAGGCAGAGTGTCAGAGAGAGGAGAAATGTTTCCTCTGCTCCGACACAGCTTTGATCTGCCGGCACCGCGGCGCGCGCCGGCAGATCAAAGCGGCAGTGTAGTGGCGAGGCCGCGTGCCAGGGGAAGCGGCTCTGCGTGCCACCCCGGGCACGCGTGCCATAGGTTCGCCATCACTGATCTAGAGAATAAGAATTACAATTTTGCCTAATCTGCTCATCTCTATTTTTAACCCTTACTTAACTATAAAAAAAAAAAGTAAACCCGCTCCTTCATAATGTTCAACAAAAAAATTAAACACTATAGTTATTTTAAAACTGGTAATGATTAAAATGTACTAACATACGGTATTTTAAATCAGACCTGTCACTTGCTCAAAAACGTTTAGTTAATTGCCTTGTAAAAATCACTGAGTTTCCCTGATTCTGCCACTCTTTTCCATTTTGCTACTCCATTAAAGAGATATTCATATTTATTGCTTTTCAACTTCACTATATATTAATAATTATAATACGTTTTATATCTATAGCGCCAAACATATTCCACAACACTTTCTAGACATGTACAGACAATTTGAGACAATACAGAGTAACAAAAACTTAACATACAAAGAGCAATGAGGGCCCAGCTCACAGTTTACAATCTACTGTATAAGGAAATATGGGAGGCACAAAAGGTAAATGGTTAAAGTTGCTTGTCATATATGGTCCAGCCATCAATATAATAAATAGGAGATTCACATAATGCTCCATGAACCGGTCACCAGCCAGGATCTGTACAAGTACATATGGCGCCACAACAGTCTGGTCGCCACGAAGAGGTACTACACTCAATGAACGGGTGTGGTGTCTCAGTCCTTGAGAAAACGGGATGGTGAACTGAGACACCCACCAAAAACACCCAACACATCCTAGGACCCAGGGGACCATGGGCAGACCCGGGGGAGGGCCCAGTCAAAGGGGACAGGGGAAGAAAAGGTGGGGGTAATAGTAAGTAAATCAGTCGTAGTGAATGGAAGAGTGAAGGAGAAGCAAATGGAAGTGTGCAGTCGTGAGTAAGGGGAACAGAGAAGACCACAGGGGCAGAGGTGGAGTGAAAATGACCTGGGTGCCCGGATCCGGGACTAGGATAGTCAGATGGAGGGGTTGGTCAAGAACCAGAGAACCGGCCCTAAACGTGGCGAGGACGCTGTATGCCCGAACCACTGAACCGGAGGCCCGTGGATGCTAGATTGGTGCACTGCGTATGGAGGCACTAACACGAGTGGCAAAGAAGTAGCATTGGGAGAGAGAGACCAGAGAATGGAGAGGCACACGAAGGGGTCCTGGGCAAGCTATCCCGGTTCCTTGTGGACAGGCCTGACCGGACTTTGTAGAGAGAAGCTCCTGGTTGCCAGCTGCCACTTCAGTGAGTAAACCAGGTACAGAATTCCAATGCTGTGTGAGACTGATTTATTCTCCCATCTGCAGAGCAACTGACCGTAACAGCAGACGAGACATAGACGCCCAGTGCGACATTGGCACTGCTAATCCATCGCAACATGACACATTTGCCCTGGGTTGCTGCTCCACCTTTGGGGAGGAACAACATCATGCTGCAATTCCAACAACCCCGGAGGTCTGACTTGCAACGTCGGTCCCTCTTGACGGAGAACCATGAGTGGCATCACAAACTTAACTTCAACAAACCTTATTCCCCATCAGACAATCCCTAATGCCCACCTAAACCAGAACTGACTCCCCCGGGGTCACGGAAGCCAGGTCTTGACCCCCTTGACTCCCCTGCAGCAAACGGAGCCCGGTTCCGAGTGCAGCATGGCCCCGGGGTGGGTTCATACAGATTAAGTGCTATTAAGTGCATGGAGCGTGTACAACCAAATGATGCAAGAGACCAGATTAGGAAGAAGATATTGTAAAGGGTGAATGGGAATAGTAAGAAAAATGCGGAGAGGTGATAGGCTAGCTTAAAGAAATACATTTTTAGGGCCTGCTTAAAACTGTGAGTATTGGAAATTCATCAAATTGTTCTTGGTAGTATGTTCTAGATAATTAGTGTAGCTCATGAGAATTCTTGGAGATGGGAGTTGAAGGTTCGGATTATAGACGAACACAATATTGTCCCTTGCTAAGACTGTGACAGAGCTTCCTTCCTGTGTAAAATTCCCTGTTCATCTACAACTGCCACGGGGATTCCACTCCACCTACGGGAAGCGTTACCAACTAGCTGCAACACCGTCACCGCGGAGGTCTGCAAGCACCGCCGGTATCATTACCGGATACTGAAGGTGGCGTCACAAACTCTTTTTATTTTATTTTATTTTTATTTAACCCCTTTTTCAGCGACCACCAGGGCCATGGGCCCGGGCAACAGGCCCCGTGACATCCCCAGTAAATCAACGCCTGGAAACAGGTACCCCACAGCCCTGGGGCGGGTCACTCACAAACAGGCTCCTGCTGCCGACTCGGCGATTTAATCTACCTCTCCCAGGCGCAGAAATAACACTCTCACACAGCACTGAGCTTCAACCCGCTTTACTTGGCTTTCTCGGTAGGTGTTCAAGTTACAAGACACAAGTGCAGTGGTGGCTCCGGTTATCTTTTATCAGCTGGGATGGCTGGTCCAGGTCACCCCCTCTTGTGTTCCTTTCCATGGGCCTCTCTTACTTTCACTTCCGCACACAAAGCTATGATCCAGTGACCACGGGCCTTTGTTGGGCAACCTGCCTGTTCCCTGGCCCTAGTAGGACGGCATTCTCTTCTCTGTGCTGGGGTTTGGTCACGGGACATAAAAACTCCACAACAGGCTGGTATTGTTGTTGGAGCATGGAACGTGCTGGCCATTTCAGAGTCTGCACCTTGGTTTCTACCCAGTCCTTCAGCTTTCCCACTAATTCAGGTGCACAGGTGGATTACTCACTACCTGTGCCCCCAAGACTCCTTTTGTCGCTCACTACGGTCTGTAGTCCAGAACTCGGAACAGCCTTAGGATGGTACAGGCTGCCGGGTATGTGTTCTTTCAGTCCCGTGTAATAATGGTGTTCTCTCCTCTCCTACTCAATTGACTGAACTAACTGAACTACTCAACTAACTTGGCTCCAACTGGCTAACTTCCTGTGGTGTTTTCTGGTTTTGTTTCCCCTGACCGTTTCCTGTCGTAACTTTCCCACCCTCCACTTGTCTCCTCCCACCATCCCGTTGCTGGGCATAGAGTCCCTATTCTTGGAATTGGAGTGTGTTGGGTGTGTGTTTGGGTGACTGGACTTACCAATCACGGTTGCTGCAAACTCTAGTTCATGTCAGACTTCAGCATCCGGCATACCCATTGTGCATAGATCTTCCAATAACCAAGCAAAGTAATAATGTGACCTACATATTCTTGTGAAATACTGATTATGCTTACGGAATACTGAATATGCTAAGAGATACGACAATCATCCTGCATCAGTCTGTCAAAATTTTGCATGTTGAGCTCATTGGTTAATCAACCATAAGCGGCTTGCATTCTCTGATGAATTTCCTTTGGGTAACACCTTCTACTGTTTAGAATTCAATGATAGCATATTGCTTAAATCACATTGACAGACCATCTGTACAGAGTTTCATTCTTTACAATACAACTGTTCATTGCTAAGTCTTCATGCCTAGAGAAGAGTCTACTGAACAGTCCAGTACATGCTGCATACCAGTCCTGCCATCTGCTGAGGAGTAACGAAGGTGGACGTATTAATTTTCATTCAATCCTCATATTAGTGACTTGATAAAGGCATATGACTTGATTTATAATCTAAACTAGCTCCCTTTATCGACTGTCCATTCTAAAAATAACTAATTTGACAATTTGCTGTTACTACTGCCTTTGTCATTAGTAAATGTCCCTGTAGACTCTGACACAATTGGCATTAGATAAACAAAACTAACACACTAGTGATGGGCGAGTCCTAAATTACTCGGAATCGCTTGACTCTAGCGAGTCCGAGCCCGGGACTCGCTACTCGTTGCGAGTCTAGCGAGTCCAATGTTAATGAATGGGGAAGCGAGTAATAGCGAGTAGTGTGCGATTTACAAATCACAGATGTGTCTCGGAAGCTTCAGCCTGATGCAATCCTAGTTTTGTCAGAGACTCTGACAAAACTAGGATTGCCATTGATTTGCATTGGACTCGTTTACTGTGCAAGTAATCGCTGGGAAACTCGCACAGATAAGAGTCTGGCTGTCTGCTCTGTGTGCTGGCTGCCGCAGCTCCAGGGTCCTAGAGCCCGCCTGCTGCCTGATGTAGCAGAGCTGAGATTGTTCTCAGTCTGCTCATTCCCTGTGCATAGACATCTATATCTATGCAAAGGGATGTAGCAGAGAGGACATCGCGTTTTGGACTGCGTCGGACGGAAGAGGATTTTTTTAAGTAAAGATGGAGTCCCTAATGGCTTTTTTTTTTTATTTCTAATAAAAAATTTTCTCTGTGTTGTGTTTTTTTTAAAACAATTTAATAGAAATTCATGGCGGTCATGTCTAATATTGGCATGAATTTCGGGCTTAGGGCCAGCTGATAATACAAAGCTGGCCCTAACCTCTTTATTACCCAGCGTGCCACCGCCACCAGGGCTGCTGGAAGAGCGGGGTTCAGCGCCAGAGGATGGCGCTTCAATGAACGCGCCATCTTCTGAGGCGGCTGCGGGCTGCAATTTGCAGCGGGGGGTGCCCAGAAAGCTTGGGCATCCCTGCGCTGCGGATTCCAGCCCTCAGCTGCTTAGCTGTACCTGGCTAGACATAGAAATTGCCTGGAGCCCCACGCATTTTTTTTTATTATTTCATGAAATTCATGAAATAATAAAAAAAACAGGGATCCCCTATATTCTTGTGTCTGGCCATTTACAAATAGGCACCTGGGGGTTGGGGGCAGCCCGTCGCTGCCTGCTGGATCCGGCTGGTTCCAGAAATACGGCGAAGCCCATGTAATTTTTTTTCTGAAAAATCAATACAACAATCCTAAAAAAGGGACTGCATCTTTATTAACCCCTCGCCCATGGTCCAGGGGTTAATAAAGATGCAGTCCCTTTTATTTACATTGTTTTATGGATTTGTCAGAAAAAAATTTCGCGTGGGCTTCACCGTATTTCTGGAACCAGCCGGATCCAGCAGGCAGCGACGGGCTGCCCCCAACCCCCAGGTGCCTATTTGTACCTGGCCGGACACAAGAATATAGGGGAGCCCTATTTTTAATTATTTCATGAATTTCATGAAATAATTAAAAAAAAATGCGTGGGGCTCCGCGCAATTTCTATGTCTAGCCAGGTACAGCTAAGCAGCTGGGGGCTGGAATCCGCAGCGCAGGGAGGCCCAAGCTTTCTGGGCACCCCCCGCTGCAAATTGCAGCCCGCAGCCGCCCCAGAAGATGGCGCGTTCATTGAATCGCCATCCTCTGGCGCTGAACCCCGCTCTTCCAGCGGCCCTGGTGGCGGTGGCACGCTGGGTAATAAAGGGGTTAATACCAGCTTTGTTATACAAGCTGGTATTAAGCCCGAGATTCTTAATGTCAGGCCACGCTTGACCCAGCCACTAAGAATCTCCAATAAAGGGTTAAAAAAAACACAACACAGAAAAATTTTTATTAGAAATAAAAAAAAAAGCCATTAGGGACTCCATCTTTAATTAAAAAAATCCTCTTCCGTCCGACATAGTCCAAAAAGCGATGTCCTCTCTGCTACATCCCTGTGCATAGATATAGATGTCTATGCACAGGGATGAGCAGACTGACCACAATTGCAGCTCTGCTACATCATCTCTGTGAGCAGGCGGGCCCTAGGACCCTGGAGCTGCGGCAGCCTGTACAGAGCAGACAGCTGGACTCGGCTCGCAAAGTAACAGCAGTCACTTTGCGAGTTTCCCTGTGATTACTTGCATAGTAATCAGACCAATGCAAGTCAAAGGCAATCCTAGTTTTGTCAGAGTCTCTGACAAAACTAGGATTGCCATTGATTTGCATTGGACTCGTTGCTGTGCGAGTAATCGCTGGGAAACTCGCAGAGTACCGAGTCCTGCGAGTCCCTTACTACTCGCCGAGTAATGAGTCCTAGCGAGTAGATTCGCCCATGCCTACAACACACCAAAACCGCAGATAATTTTCTGCCAAGAAATCATTATTTATTGCAAAGATATCAAGTTTTGCTGCAGAAAAAAACACAGATAAAACGCCCTGTGTGAGAACATAGCCTGAAAGCTTTCAACAGTTTTTATAGTTTATTCTTTAATATTTAGATTGCATTCACTTTGTCCTCACACTAACATAATACTATGTTCTAATAATGCAATTGTATTCAAAAAGCAATTTTACAAAGTGTTCAATGACATCCCTGTACCTATTGAGTTAATTAGCCTGGATTTTAAATATTACCTTTCATTGCAAGATTTATGGAGGAATAACTTGTGGAGTGTGACCCAGTATTTCTGAGTCTTTATAGGCTGCTATACTGGAAGTATCAAATTATTGTAGACTGGGTAGAGCGATTGTAAGCCTTCAGGTGACATGAGAGGCCAGATTTAAGATTAGAGGAAATGATGGTGTTTAACACTGTGTTAAAGTGTTAATGTGAATAATATTAGCTCAGGGCCTCTAAAAACTTTGCATGTGAGGCATGGTTAAATTCTGCACTTTTTACAAAACCATTACAGGTCTCTTGTCATAGCAATAAACATACTACTGAAAGAAGGATATACAAAAGAAATCTATTTATGGAGTTAGATAGATACATAGATAGATAGATAGATAGATAGATAGATAGATAGATAGATAGATAGATAGATAGATAGTGCATAAAAGGCAGGATCATCCATTAATGGTGAAAGGTCCCTCTACAGAATTTATGTCTAATCCTGTCATCAGGCCCCACCCATGCAAATGCATACACATTTACATGTAAATGTATATTTAGCACATTATAATAAGCTAAATACAA